>JALHCA010000626.1:0-12543 GCA_024340505.1 Tolypocladium nubicola | reverse complement strand
GATCTCTGATCTATTACCTACCGTGACACGACGCCCTGACCTTACTGCCAACATAAACCGCCGGTTTATCCCTTGGGAACCCAAACCGTCACACTTCACCGCCTTTTTTTCTGTCGCTGCCTTTGACCGCTGCGTTATAAAACACTATATAACTAACTGCCTAGCGTGTATCGAGTGTAGATTATAACCTCACTTTTTACTTAAATTCGATTCTTATAAAGGGGGATTTAAGCTTTTCCCTCTTTGCGGGGGGCTGCTTCGTTCTAATATTAATATTAAGATAACAGTATAGGTTCCAAAGGGATATACTGGCGGGTTTATATTTGCAGTAAGGTCAGAACGTCTGTAAATGCACACACGGTGGAGTAGAGTCTGGCAAGGAGTATAGTGGACACAGACCCGGTAGTATAGAGTCAAAAATGACTTACCCCGCCTTATTATACGAGTCGGCAAGAGGATTTCTCCCTGCTATAAGATTTAGTCTTTAGAAAATAAAGAAAGATAGAACTAAATGCCAGGCTATTATACTCCTCTATACCTACCCGTTAACACTTAGTGACTATTCTCTGGTTGTTTGAGCCTTATAACAGTCCGTGGGATATCATGTAACGGCGGTGGGGAATGGCAATGTCTAAAATCGACGCGTTACATTCTCGAAAACGTGCAATTCCCTGCCGTTCCTGACATCAATGAGCGAATGGGATGAATGATATCTTGAATACGGAGGAATCTGCGGCGACGGCACCCTGAGGAACATACCTATCTTTGGCTAATTCAGATCTAGGTCTCCCAGGACCGCCGACGGCTGTATCCGTGGTTGTCTCTGCCGTCGTTCAACGCCCTGGGACGTATGCAAGGGCCCTCCGCGTGTGATGTGCATCACGGAACGGCCCTCTCTCCACTTATATCGTGACGGCTCCGTTGCTGGTCGGACGTCGAGAAGTGACTCTGTCCACGCAACCGCCAAGATGCCCTCGCCGCGAGCAACCACTGCGTTGTCTCGGCCAGGCTTGCAAAGTACATCATCGTCGATTCATGGCATGACCCGCTGCCGCGTGACATCGCTGCATCGAGCCTCCTTCCCCTAGCGTGGGGCACGTCGATGTTGCCAGGCAGTTACAAGTCTGCCAGCTGGTCCGGACTGCGAGACTGGCCGCGGCATCGCACGAGTGCATGAATGGGTTGATGCCCCATCCAACGGCTGTCAGGCCACTCTGCAAGGCCACCTGCACATACGTTGCTCATCCGTGTGCAGCTTTCGCTCTTCACCCACGAATTTTGCCTCTGGTCCCTCTCTCATTGTCCAACCGACCTCGACCTCGCCACCACCCCGGTCAGGATTCGGGATGCGAAGCAAATCGCTACCGCCATCGCTGGAAATCCCACAGACTTGTCCCTCAACCGTATCGGCCCCCTCTCGGCTTGGTGTCCTTATATGTTCTCCGTGCACCCAGCCAGGATGGTTGCCCGCAGGCTGCGATCGCTGTCCCTCAACGACGTCGACTCAGTCGACTTTGAGGAGGCTGTCCAGACCATCCGCGCCTTCTTGCTCGAGGACATGAGCCCTGACGAATATTCCTCCGATGGGTCCGAGGATGAATGTGCCATCGACGATTCCGAGGACGAGGATGATGAGCTGGTCGACATCCGCAGGGCCCTCCTTCGGGAACGAATCCTGACGCACATCGCGCTCGTCCGCCAGGAGCAGATCCGCTATGTCATCCCCTTTCACTGGGCCCCGATGCTCTCGCCTCTCATCGAGTCAGACGTCGATGCATGCATTGCACTCGAGCGAGCCGCCTTCCCCGGTGCCGGGCAAGGTGCAACCAGTGGCCAGGTATGTCTGCCCCTGATTCCGCGACCGCCACGATTCACATCCAGCTGCATGTCTTAACCGGCACCGTCAGATTGAGTACCGCATCAGGAAGTGTGGCGGCATCTGCATGGGCTTGTTCAACACCTGCACGCCTGTCAACGCCAAGGGCTGGTGGGTTCGAACGCTGCCCCATGCCCGTCTGGCTGAGACCGGCCGCGGCGACCGATCCCAGCGCGTCATGTTCGCCCACTTCATTGCCAGCCTCGGAGAGCACCCAGTCGTCACTGACAGCGACATGATGTATCCTGAGGACTGGCGGGATGCGTCGGTGCGACGCCCGTCGTCTCTCGGGCACGTCTTCTCGGGCAGGACTCTCTGCCTGCACTCGTTTGCCGTCTGCCCCGAGGTCCAGGGCGTAGGCATTGGCCAGAGAGCCCTGATGTCCTATCTCCAGCTCATAAAGTGGTCGGCGGTAGCAGACCGGGTCGCTCTCATCTGTAAAATGGTGAGGAGTCTTGGTGGGAGGTGGGAACTGGCACGCAGCATGGCTCTAACCGTACTTTGACAGTCCCATGTCGTCTACTTCTACCGCATCGGATTTAAGCTAGTTGGCCCGAGCCAAACGACAACTGCCGGGGATGGCTGGTATGATATGGTGAGCTGTCGGCGCTTTTCAGCCTCTGCAGTCTGTGGCTTCTGACCCTGATACCCAAGGTCTTCGATCTCACGGTCATGCGGAAGCTCCCCTCTGGGGCGTAATCCTCAACCAATAATCCGTATCAGCTCCGCAATAGCGACCTTGCTACGTCGCTATACCTTGAGAGCATTATTTGATACGGCCGCTCTGCACAGCCATGCCCGATCCATTGGGGACCTTGACAACCAGTACGTACACGGGAAATCCCGGCCCTTTGCCATGTGTCTACTTTCACGTCGGCGATGTGACTATTCTAACGGCACAATAGGGAAGTTCAATTTCTTAGTCTGTCGCCTTATACTTTTGCCGGTACTCCTCAGTCCGCTTGATATCGTCCTCGGAAGCAAAGCTCTGCATCCCTTGGATGATATCATCCAACGTCAGAATGGCAAGGATAGGAATGCCAAACTCTTTCCTTAATTCACCAATTGCACTCGGGCCGGGCTTGGAGTCGTCTCCATCGGCTGCCGGGAGCTTCTCCATGCGGTCCAAGGCCACCACAATGCCAGCGACAACGCCACCCTCCTTTCGGATCTTCTCGATGGCATCTCTCTTGGCGGTGCCGGCAGTGATGACGTCGTCGACGATAAGAACCTTCTTGCCCTTCAACGGGGCACCGACGATGTTGCCGCCCTCGCCATGGTCCTTGGCTTCCTTGCGATCGAAAGAGTAGGAGATCCTGTCCAGGTTCTCGGGGGCCTGTTCACCAATCTTGATGGTGATGGCCGAGCAGAGAGGAATGCCCTTGTACGCGGGTCCGAAGACAATGTCAAAGTCCAGGCCGGCGTTCTTCTGGGCGTCGACGATGGTCTGGGCGAAGGCGGCAGAGATGGCTCCGGCGAGGCGTGCGGAGTGGAATTCGCCGGCGTTGAAGAAATAGGGCGAGATTCTCTTCGACTTGAGCTCGAAGCTGCCGAACTTGAGGACGCCTCCGGCGATGGCCGCCTTGAGGAAATCCTGTTTGTACGCAGGCAGCTGAGAAGCCATTTTTCCTTTGCCAGAGAGACGAGCGCGGGGTACTGCGGGTGGAGGACTCTGGCGCCTGCCAATAGTTGAAAAGGAAGCGGTACGAGGCCTTTTGATGCGCTGGAGATCCTTGATAGCGGCAGTATAGACCACTTCTCTTAGGCGATGATAGAATGCAATGTGTCCCTGGAAGTCTGCGTTCAAGCTGGTCGAAAGGAGTCGCTGATAGTTGTTTACGAGTATGATTCGGTGAAGTTTTTGGTGGGGTTGATAAAACTCGGCGGGGCGCGCTGGAAGGGCTTGGCGAGGGGGGTATCGTGGGCGCAAATTTTGGTGTTTGGGTACCTGGGCGGCTGACCGATCCGCCACTTATCGATAAGCCGCTCCGTGCGCTACGACTCCACCCACCTCTTCTGAAGAAAAAAATTGTGTAGACCGCCTTGGTTCGCCATCGTGCAGCGCAGCCTCCTCGATCCCTTCATCACGGGCCGTTTGTCTCTCGCACCACAACGCCCCATTGCGCATATTGCTGCCCAAGATGAAGACGACGTGGAAGGACATCCCCCCGGTGCCGACTCAGCAGGAGTTCCTGGACATTGTGCTGAGCCGCACCCAGCGCAAGCTGCCGACCCAGATCCGCGCTGGCTTCAAAATCCACAGAATCAGAGGTAGGACGCATTGCTGATCCAATGTACTGCCTCGCGCCGCGGCGGCTGACAATGGACTGCTCCAGGCTTCTACACCAGAAAGGTCAAGTTTACGCAGGAGACCTTCTCCGAGAAGTTCGGTGCCATCCTCGACAGCTTTCCCCGCCTGCAGGACATCCATCCTTTCCACAAGGATCTGCTCAACACCCTCTACGATGCCGACCACTTTCGCATTGCCCTCGGCCAGATGTCCACGGCGAAGCACCTGATCGAGACCATCTCCAGAGATTACGTCCGCCTGCTCAAGTACGGCCAGTCGCTGTTCCAATGCAAGCAGCTCAAGAAGGCCGCTCTCGGTCGCATGGCCACCCTCGTCAAGCGGCTGAAAGACCCGCTCATGTACCTTGATCAGGTCCGGCAGCATCTTGGCCGTCTTCCGGCCATCGACCCCAATACCCGAACTCTGCTCATCTGCGGCTACCCCAACGTCGGCAAGTCGAGCTTCTTGCGCAGCATCACCCGAGCCGACGTCGATGTCCAGCCTTATGCTTTCACCACCAAGAGTCTGTTTGTCGGTCATTTCGACTACAAGTACCTGCGGTTCCAGGCGATTGACACCCCTGGTATCCTGGACCATCCGCTGGAGGAGATGAACACCATCGAGATGCAGAGGTGCGCCTATCCGATCCGCCGTACCCCGGAAACGGAATGCTAACGTGGGATTCCAGTATTACTGCCATTGCCCACTTGAGATCGGCCATCCTTTACTTCATGGATTTGTCCGAGCAGTGCGGCTACACTGTGCAGGCTCAGATCCAGCTGTTCAAGAGCATCAAGCCTTTGTTCTCCAACAAGCTGGTATTCCTGGTCGTCAACAAGATTGATGTCACCCGACCCGAAGATCTGAGCACCGAGACTCAGGCTGAACTGCAATCTCTGTTGAAGTCTGGCGAGGTCGAGATGCTCCAGCTCTCCTGCAACACCCAGGAGGGTGTGCAGGACGTCAAGAACGCGGCCTGCGAGCGCCTCATTGCCGACCGGGTCAACCAGAAGCTGAAGGCGGGCACGGCCAACAGTGGCGCCATTGGTGGACGCCTGGCGGATGTGATGGCTCGTATCCACGTCGCCCAACCCATGGGCGGACAGACGCGCGAGACCTTCGTCCCCGAGGCCGTCAAGAACATGAAGAAGTACGACAAGGATGATCCTGAGCGCCGGAAGCTGGCACGCGATGTCGAGGTCGAGAACGGCGGCGCGGGTGTTTTCAACGTTGATATGCGTGCCGACTACATGCTGGACAACCCCGAGTGGAAGTACGACAAGATTCCTGAGATTTTTGACGGAAAGAATGTCTACGACTTCATCGACCCTGACATCGAAGCCAAGCTGCAGGCTCTGGAGGAGGAGGAGGAGAAGCTGGAGGAAGAGGGATACTATGATTCCGAGGAGGAGGTTGACGACGAAGAAGAGGCCGAGGTTCTGCGAAAGGCTGAGATCATTCGCGAGAAGCAGCAGCTGATCCGCAACGAGGCGCGCATGAAGAAGAGGTTGAAGAACCAGGCCATCATCCCTCGCAAGTCCATGAAGAAGCCCTTCTCCGAGCTCGAGGACGCTTTGGATCAGCTGGGCGTGGACACGACGAACCTGGCCGACAGTGCACAGCCCAAGGACCGTCGCGGCCGCTCCTTGTCGAGGAGCCGCCTGGGCACCGAGGATGCGGACATGATGGACGTCGATGCCACGGCCCGGGATCGCCTGCGTTCCAAGTCCAGAGCTCGCTCCATGAGCAGGGCGCCCACAACCAGCCGCCGCGACGACGGTGTGCAGGACGAGGCGGGGAGGACAAAGGCCGAGAAGCTGATGAGGCTGAACCAGAAGAAGATGAACAGGATGGCGAGGGCGGGCGAGGCCGACAGGCACGCCACCGCCTCCATCGCCAAGCACTTGGTAAGTCCAGGACAAGCGGATCCTTGCCCCAAACACACAGCATCGTCGACTAACGCGTGGATAGTTTTCTGGCAAGCGTGGCATGGGCAAGACGCAACGGCGATGAACGGTTCCGTGCCGAGCGGCATTCAGTCCATTTTTGGGGTCTTGTCTCTTACTTTGTATCGTCTGGCTGCTCCGGAGTTGGGCGTACGTGCATATGCCTTTGGGATTGACAAATGGTCTAGGTGGACAGCCCGGTGGGGGGGTTAGAGGCTGTTGTTGCGTGCGAAATGAAAAACAAGCGCAGATGGGCGAGCATGTTCTATGGTGTCGATATACAGTTGAAATATGAAGATCATGACTAGACTACAACACAGCAGGCTCGACTGGCCGGATGTTCTGGTTCTGTACTCTTCAACCACCCTAATCCATCAGTTTCGCTCTTCACAAAAATATCTGGTTAAGAGGTATTTCATCTTCGGATATCGGCAGCTACGGAAAGTATTCTGGCGCCTCCTCTCTCATTCGCACGTTTTGATCCCGTAACATCGACAACGCCCGCCGCATTTGTTACCCAGACATTGCGTGCCCCGCAGCTCTGCTCGTCCTCAGCCCGCTTATTGCTCCTCGGTGACGTTGATGCCCTCCCGCAAGCCCTCCACCTTGAGCTCCTCGCCAGCGCAGCGGCGGTAGATATCCCTGACGTCGTCGGTCGTCGTCTCAAAGTGGCTAGTGGCGTCGTAGCTCTTGGAGATGAAGATGTTGTCCTTGGTCCCGTCCTCGAGGGGCTCGTAGACGGGGATGGGCGGGCCCTAATTACACAGCATGATTAGCAAATTTGAACCCTGTTCACCCCAGCGACTATAATTAGCTCATGACAACGGTACGTACCATGAACTGCTCCTCAATCTTGCCCAGGCGGTCCAGACCGGCCTGGAGCTCGAGGTGGTGGTTGGCCGACGACTCGGCAATGGTCGAGACGATGGCGATCCAGTATCCCTTGGGGCAGACATTGTGCGCAGACGAGACACAAGCAATGTAGACGTCTATACGCATTTCAATCAGCATCCTGCCCGCCGCTTGAGAGGCGTCGGCGAGATGTCTTACCGTTCTTGCGGCCAACCTGAGACTGGGGGATGATGAGCTGGGACGAGTCGGCATCGTTGGTACCAGCCAGAGGGTGCTTCAAGATGCAGATTGCCCGTAGCACGTGGCCGACAACCTTGGTCTTGCCAGGGAAGTACGAAGGGTCACCGAGGATCATTTTGGCCTTGGTCTCGAACTTCATCTCCTCGACTCCAGTCATGGTGGCCTTGATGCCGACGGCCTTGCCATTCTCAACGACCAGCTCGTCCACGTTGGTGTTGAGCATGTAGGTGCCGCCGTAGATGGCGGACAGGCGGGCAAAGCCCTGGGGGAGCTCGCCAAGGCCGTACAGCGGGTAGATGTAAGGGGACTTTCCGTACCGGGCTACAGAGTTGCCGTACAAGCGGATGCGCTCGATGGTTTCGGGAGCCTCGCCCTTGGCTGTGATGTACTCGTCGGTGAGATGCAGGGCCATGGCGTGGCCAATGAAGTCCTTGGTCGTGGCCTCGAGGCCGAACTTGTCGAAGACCTCCTTCATGGTGCAGGTGTTCATATCAAGGCCTGAGCATCGGTCAGCAACGACGCCCTCGGTCATGAGCCAGAGCACGGCGATGGTACGAACCCTTGTGGGACGCAGGGTCCTTGCGGTCGAAAGTGCCGACCCATTCGATGAAGGACTTCATACGTCGCTTCTCGAAGATGCCCATGAGAGGGGACTTGAGAGCCTCTCCGGCGTCGGAAGGGACCTTGGCAACGGTAGCCTTGGGGCCGGATCCTTGCTGAACGTAGCTGCCGGCGACCTGCTTGAACTCGAGGTATCGGGTTACGTCGGTGGAGACGAGGATGTTGGTCAGCTCGCCAGAGGACATGAGGAACTTGGGGACGAGGTCGATGTTCCAGTCGTTGAGGCGGCCGTACTGCTTCCAGGGCTCCTCGCCCTTTTGGTAGTTGCCATACTTCTTGAAGAGCTGTGGGCGGGGGTGGCGTTGTCAGAGCCGGCGCGGTAAAGGGGTGGAGGGAGGGGGGGATCTAACCGTCTCGAGGTTCACGGACGCAGCCTCTCTGTTGCAGAACAAGCTGTCAGCGGCAAACGCAGCGGGCTGGGTATATATGGGAGTGGAAATCAAGCGGGAACACAGGAGGCACGTCGAGGAGAGCGGTGCACGTACCCGCCATAGTGATCGTTGCGGTCGATATGCAGGACCTTCTTGCCCTTGACGCTCAAGACGCTGGAGAGACGGCGTTAGCCAGTCGACGGCCGCGGCGGGAGCGCTGTCATCTCGTCGCATACCCAGAGAGGATGCACTCGGTCAAGCCTAGGAGCAAGGCCCGTCAGCAAAGCACGCCAGAGACAACGAACAGGAGCGAGGCGGAGCGGCGGAACGGCGGAGCGCTGATGCATCCCGTGCAACTCACCTGTGCCGAGCACGATGACGTCGTACTCCTTTGCAATCTCGTCCATTGCGTGCAGCGGGTATCGGGTCGGGCGCGGCGGTTACTGGTATCGCGGTCGAGGCCGAGGTCGAGGCCGAGAGGGATGCTTTGGCAGGTCTTGGGTGGTGAAGGTGAAGGTCTCGGGAAGCTGCTGCTGGAGGGGCGGTCGATGAAGCGGGGAGTTTTGGGGCAGAGGAGAGGCATCCATCGGCGGTCGGTGAGAGGTGGGGGGGCCCGTCCGCCCGCTAATGGCCTACTAGCCGTAGGGGCCCTGGCAAGCCCAGCGACCCGAGAGGCCTAAACCGTGGAGATGCAATCAAGAGACGGGGCCAGGCGAAAGGGAGCAAATTGCAGTCATTTCTTCGCTACGAGGGCAATACGACATTGTCTCGCCAACATGATTGAATGCCGGCCGAATGTCTTCCCTGGGGAGGGCATCCGTGCTATCACCCGTACTCCGACTTCACGCCTGGCACGATGGACGAACCGCGGCACTGAAATGGTCGTGCATCTTCCCGAGCATACCCCCTGCAGCGACTCCCACATATCGTACATGTCCTTCTAGATGTACATGCGACCGGCGAGCCCGCGGCGCGCCGTCACGGTCCCAGCTCGCCGCGTGATGCTGAGCCCAGACGATGCGTGTCGCATCATCCTATTCACCGAAGAGCCTCCTGGGTGCCTGCGCTAGCATCCTTGCCCGTTTCCGTCCAGCTCCCCGACGCCTCGAGCTCGTCCTCGTACGCCGATGGCTTGTACACCTGTCCGTCCCGCGCGTCCAGGTCAATCTCCGGGTCTGACCTGGCGATCTCCACGGCGTCCTCCCACGTGTAGAATCGTTCCGTCAGCGCGTGCTTGATGGACCGCATCGTCTTCTGGACCTGCAGCGTCCCTGTCAGCATGGAGTCCGTGACGTGTGATTCGCCGTTGCCGTACCTCTTCGTCTCGGGCTTCGATTTCCCTCTCGCCGAAGCCCAGCTTCGCCCTCGCCAGCTCGACCTTGGACGTCGCCAGCATGTTCCTCTCCTTGCAGCACACCCACCACAGGGCGTGCAGGTTCTCCCATGACTTTTTCCGGAGCTCCTCGACCGTCCATGCCCTCCCGTACTCCTCGGTTTCCTTGGGCGTCCACAGCACCTTGTCCGCCGCAGGGAAGAATCCCCACAGGCCGTGGTTCGCGTCGACGGCGACCTTGGGCTTGAAGTCGCGCGGCTTCGGCAGCGGCACGTCGGACATGGACAGGTGCTCGCGCGGCCCGGATCGGTACAGGCTGCTGACGCCGCGGTTCCTGTTGTTGTCCTTGGTCTTGCGCTTACACTGCCGAGCTGTCGTCGAGAACGCCGCCGCTGTTCTGGTCGAGGCCGGGGGGAGCGAGGAGAGGGCTAGGGGGGTGCTGAGCCTCAACAGGCAGCCTGCCGAGGACCGCATTGCGCTTGAGCCTGCCATTGACATGATGACGGCTGCGTGGGAACGTCGGCGTTCCGATTCCGAGCGCCTGTTGAGTTCGACACGGAGCGTCACAAAATTTGGGAATGCGGTTGGTAGAGCGCCATCTGATTGGAGGCCAGCCTTGACCTCGTCGGGGTTGTTAGTCAGCGCCTCTGTGCTCTGTCCAGCCTACCCTAGACCTGATATCTTCACAGTTTTCAGTCGACAGCATCCAGCACCTTGAGTCGCCATTGCCGCTAGGGTATTAGGAAGTAAAAATGTGCGATAAATGCTCCTTGGGAATTAAAAACATGGCTACGAATCCTTGGCCAAGCTCACGCTGTTTCCGCGTTGAGTTTGGTTAGATATCGGTTCACTTCATGATCCATACTGCGAATGTCGACACGGCCGGCCAAACAAGTCAGCCAGACAAGTCAGGGCCTTCCGCAGAGTATACTACTGTACTGAAATTCAACCATACATCCTGTTGCCTCGAGCTGACAAACTCCTTGACCTGAACTGGAGCGCATATGAGGCAACTGTCACCGACGGAGTGATGCTCTGCATCAAAGCCTCCTGCTTCCCGGCCGATTCGGCGGAAAGGCTCTGGTGCATGCCTCTGACCTGCAATATCAGGTACCACTGAGGGATTCTTCCCCTGGAAAAGCACACGGAAGGCACGGGTGCTCTCCATGACAATCTTGGAGATACAGCGTCCTCGCGATTAAGCTATAGCTAGACCTCGACCGCATCCACGTCGGAGTTCTACAGACCGAACTCATGGGAAGGGAAAACACACCCACCACCTCGTTCACCAGTCTCCAGAGCGTACCTAATAGTTTCTTCGTGCCTGAAAAATCGCCAAGGTAGCGGCGTTGTCTCTGTCACACGGCTCGTGAAGCGCCGTATCGATGACACCTCAGACAAACTTCGATGCTGTATGCCGAGGGCGACGTCTGTTCAGTAGCTCCAGGCTCGAGACATATAAAAACACGCGTTCCATGTCAATAAAGGTGTCCCTCCACTGGTGAGATGTGGCGAGCTGACATTGACAACGCACAATATCGCTTTGACCACAGGACAGTCGTCGCACCAAGCACGGCACTCCGATTTGCTCGCTGCCGCACAAACACGACTCTTCAATGGCCTGCAATGCCCAACAATTGGCAAAAAATTCGCCATTGGGCCTTGGCACCGCAATGTGGGAGTTGACGGCAGGCAACGCTGCTGCGCAAGGACACTGCCCGAGCCCTACTACTGACGCCGCCGCACGGCTACGCGTACCAACCTGTGAGGCCTAGCTATTGTTTGTTTCGTGCCACTAGAACTGCACGCCTTGTTCCGATGCTACCCATACTCCCCGGCCCGCAGTAGTTTGAATCCTCATGTGCCAACGCGGAGCGCGCTGCGGCCGGTACAGCTGAACCACGAGACATTTGCAGGCAGAGCGTCGCATGGCAGGCCGATGCAACTATATCTGTACGGGCCCGATTCAGGTGAAAATGCGTCACGTACTCCGTATAGCTTGTCGAATCATCTCATGTTGACGTCAAGTCGTGGCGAGGCTCGGACATGACAGATTGGGCAACTTGCAGCCTGACATGTCCAGGAGGATCATCCGCGCATTGTTTATGTACGAGGGGCTCTTTTCAGAAATGAACACCCCCTCCGTACAAGGGTATACAGCAAGTCATGCCGAGTTGTCTCAACCTGGCAGCTGTTTGCTTGCGAGATCCGGATGCATAGACCGCCGGCTAGATGGCTCTGCGAGAGAAGGACACCGAGAGGCAACGGCGAAAGTCCGAACACGAGGCGGCAACGCAAGGACAGAGCCCATGGTGACGGACGTGCGAGTCGTCCAAACAAGCTGAAGTCAGGACTCATGCAGAGTGCCGACCCGAAACATCAGACTGAGTCGGCATAGGGCGCCAGATCCGCAACAGGACTTCGCACCCGGCAGTTCGAAACGCCCTGACCTCCATGCTGCTTCGAGGACTCCGAGAGCATGTCCCAGACTGACCGGAGTCTTGCCGAAGCACTGACCCGACCCTGGACTGACGTGGTTCGACTCTACGAGCAGCGTTTGGGCCGGGGCCGGGGCCGTCTCCTCGGATGCCAGCGGACAGACAGGCGGAGGAACCTTCTCTCTCCCATGTCTCCCACGTCTCCCATGTCTCCCATGACAGCGTCATCTTGCCCCGGCCTGTCGTTGCCATCCCAATCCCCATCGCGGACCCCCGTCCATCCACCTCGCTTCACCGCTCCGACACCCGAAGGCTGTGTGGACCTGGCCCTCCCGTCAGGCCCCATTCCCATTTCCAGTTCCATTCATCCAGGGTCCCCGTCCCTCGACTCAACAACATCTCCGGCTCCTCGCTCGCGTCACCGCTTTCGCCCGCGGCCTTGGCTGCGAAACCCACCGCGGCGCAGAGGAAATAACGGCGGGACCGGGCCCCGGGTCCTGCTGGAAGGGACAGAACCCTACGAGTAGACGCAGGAGAGGCAGAGGCAGAAGAAAAAAGAAAAATAAAAAATCCGCC
>JALHCA010000624.1:0-29340 GCA_024340505.1 Tolypocladium nubicola | reverse complement strand
GGGGGGGGGCTGCGTTCCCGCGCTGGGAAGGTTCTTCTGTCTCGTCCGGGCTGGTGGATGCGCTGGAGTGGCCGAGCGGGGGTGAAATTTTGGGGGGAGACAACTTGCTGGGTGGCTGACAAACGCGAGCGGCTCGCACTGTGCGGGAACGTAGGGCCATCGATCGATGGGAGAGATCCGTATGAGGGCGAGAGAACTGCGGGTTAAGGCGAGTGCTGCAGCCGAGTTTTCGGATGCGGGATACGGAAGAAGAAGCAGGTTTGCCTTTGGCCTATGCAGTCCATCACCGAGGGAGCACGTACGTTAAATAGCAATGCCCGACTGCCAGATATGGGACTACGGACGGACTATTCGAGTGTATTACTCGCACATTCAATCCGTACTCTTGTCTCGAGGAAACTATCCCAGACCAGTTTTGCTTCGTAACCCCACTGACATGTACGATACAGTCTTGGTGTGCCGCCACGGACTACCTGTTAGCGCGGCGCTGCGGCTGTTCTAACCCGAAAACGGAGCGCCTCGTCCACCGCACCCTTCACAGTACGCGCACAGTGGTCCTCTCGCGTGTCTCTCACCGCCGCATGCAACTTGGAGACATGTCATGCACTGTGCCTGTACTGGTATCCACCGCGACGAACACGCGTGGTGTGGGACGACACCGGCTGCAAGCCGAGCCATCCATCCATCCCATCCAGCTTTTGCCAGCCATTCCCATTCATCCATCCAAGCCCCCCTGGACTGCAATTGATGATCGCGGATGCTCTCGACCCAATGCGCAGCAGGTGATGTGACGCTGCGGGCGCTGCTCGGGGTGTGGGCGATGCCCGAAGATATAAGGCATGGGGTACGCTGCTTGCTCACGCAGGCAGGGCAGCCAAACTCCCCTTCCTCGGCCGAGTCCAGGAGACTGCGTATCTCTCCGTCATACAACCGGACACGACATCTCCTCGTGGCACGTGCTGCTGCAAAGCAAAAGCCACGGCATTCGGGCGAGCCTTCACCGTGTCATCAGTCGCAGCCTCGCTGCTCGGCAAACCTTCGGCCAAGCTTCAAGTCGTCGGCGGCTTCGACGGGCTGCGGGTGGCAATCCGTGGCCATCCCCCGTGCATCGAAGTCTCCGTGTTTTACTGGTGCAAATGGCTGGCCGTCTTACAAATTGCGACATCCGCGCCAGTCATTAGCCCGGCTCGGAGTGGGAGCCACGGGCAAGACGACGTGCAGCGAGACCGATGCCAGTGCTCAGTGGTCCGTTTTCGAGTGCAACCCTGACAAGCCTGCGTCCCCCGGCTTATTTGCTCCACATACAGAGTACCCGCGCATTCGACTATCGCGGGCGTGCCTCTCGGCTCGTCTCCTTTCGTCTGCGGCTCACGATTCGGGACGAGTCCACGACAACAGGATAACATATCGACCATCTGGCGCACTGCGAATGGACATTACGTCATTGCCTGCTCCCCTGTCTTGGCCGGATCAGACGGGAAACTCCAACAGGGCGCTGAGCCAAATTCCTCGAGATAGTGAACACACAGTGTTGGCTCCCCCGCGCATCTTGCACACTGTGCCACGACTTGGCATGGATTACCAGATGAAGAGCACGCTACCATGATCGGGTGACGTCAGCAACCAGGCCACGGCCCCGACGAGATATGACGCAGCATGGCACCACGTCCACGGGCGCCCAGGAGTTGGGAATTGGAATGTCGAATCCGTCCCATTCCTGCGCCCTGTCGCGCCCGAGACTCGACAAGACTCGCCTCGACAATCTGGCAACTGGGATGGGATCGTGATCTTGGCTCCCTTGTGGAGGATGAGGCTCCGCAGCGGCGTCGCGTGTCGCAGTGATCCACCCCTGTGCGCCGTCGCGCGAGATGTGGGAATGACGCAATGCGTCGACTGCGACAGCACGTCGGAGCTTATGTCCTCACCAAACGCGGTTTACTATCTCCCCAGAGCCCGCGTCTCGAGACTTGTGCCCGAGAGTGAAGCCGAGTGGGCCGACCAACAATGCCAGCTTTGCGATGACCACTTGTCTGAGACGCAGTGCGAGCAGTTCCCATCCTGTGCAGGGTGAAGAACTTGGTCTCGACCTTGTTAGCTCAGAGTGCCACACGGAGCTGCAAACTCACTTATATAGTTCTCGTAATCGAGTAGTTGGTTCGAGATAGGATGCTGCCCAATCACCGCCGCATGCCTCGACATGCTGCTGTCATTACTCAATGATGGCTTGGCCCAAGCCATAGGACCATTGTCTCCAGTCGAGAGACAGGAGTTAGTGACACGACAAAATTGTCCGCGGCCGTATTGTGCAGAAATGTGACCGCTGTCCGAGGCATTGTTGGCTATACTTGCCGCAGCGTGGCATCACGAAACTGCCTTAGCGAATGTGCACAATGAAGAGCATCTCATCCTCAGGGCCGCGTCTATCTAGAGCTTCACCGCATCGCCCCCCTTCCGAACCCGAAACCCGTGCCTCGGCGCATGCACCCTCACGCTCGCCCCCTCGGCCTTGGTCTCGAAGACCACCTCGTCCTTGTCCATGCTCACCAGCGTCCCGGTATCCTTCTTCGACGCGCCCGTATCTGTCGGCGAGACGCTAACCGTATCGCCCTTCTTTAGGCCCTGCGCCACGACGACAAAGTCTTCCGTGTCGACGCTCCCCTCCGCATCATGGAATCCCCATTGGGTGATGAGCTTGGAGGCCTCCTCGCCGGAGAGCGTGCGTGGCTTGGCCGCTTTCTTCCTCGCGGCGGAGACGGCGTCATTGAAGCGCTTGATCCAGGCGTAGACTTTAGGGTACACCGCCGGCGAGAACTGCTTCTCCGGGAGCGCACCTGGTATGCTGGTCATCCAATGCAGCGGCCAGACGGCCTCGATGTCCGCCAGCCCCGGACCCTGCGTCTTCAAGACCCAGTCCCGCCCGTCCGCTAGCAGCGTCGTCTCCAGCAGCTCAAACACGCTCGCAAACTCCCTCAGCAGCTCCGGCCGCGCCCGCCGCAGCCCCTCCGTGCTGAACTTGACGCCCGTGAAGTCGCTCCTGTCCTTCTGGAACGCCGGGTCCTGGAGCAGCGGCAGATCCGTGGGCAGCAGCGCCGCGGCCGTGGTGAACACGCCGCTGTCGACGGCCAGGCTCGCGAGGAGCCGCTCCACGGCCTGCTCGTCGCCCTTGCTCGCGCCGAGCTTGGGTGCCGACAAGGGCAGCTCCTCGAGCTTGCGCAGCTGCAGGCGCGTGTCCAGGTAGACGTCCCGCCCGATGGACATGATGGGGATGCGGCGGTAGGCGATGCCCAGGCGAGCAACGTCTGGCCGCGGCAGCACCGGCGGTTGGAGCTGAAGGCAGCTGGTCAGCGTAGTTCCCACAGAGGTTAGCACGCAAGCGAGATGGGTGTCGTGGCTCACACATTGGCTATACGGTATGCCCCGGAGGGCCAGATACCATACAATCCGCCGAGCATACGGCGAGAAGGAATAGTGGTACAACACGATCTCCTCAGTAGCCATGGTGGATGTCAGTTCTGCAGCTCAATGTCGTTCTAATAGTGCAACACTGGAGTGTCTTGATCAATAGACATTGATAGAGATGAGGGGAAATGGAAGATGATGAGTCTGTGACATTTACTGGCGTGGCCTGAGCCCGAGCCTCGGTTGAAGTTGCGAGCGGGGTGGGCATGGCTGGCCAATAGCGTGTTACACCTTTCACGACGTGACGACACCTCAGTCTTGACGTGAGGAGATGGCCGGTTTCAACGCCAAGTATCGTGCAACGCACCATCTTCTTTTTATGTTTGTCAACCTATCTACAATCTTCAGAAGCCTGTCCCTCCATCATCATTCAGTCCCACTTGTCCGAAGTGTGAGTGAATAGATTCCTGGCCAAAAGGCGACTTTGGAAGCAGATTGTAGACCGAGATGAAACTCGCAAAACAAAGGAAATATTGTGCGCATGGATGAAGCAGCACCCAAACCGGCTGGTTTCTGGTCACTAAGAGCTTACCAGCCTCCGTCGCCGGAGGTTGGCTCGACACCTTGGCCAGCGGCTGCGCCACCACCCCAAGAGTCACCGCCCGAGCCTCCGCCCGTGTTGTCAAAACCTCCGCCTGCGTTGCCGGCTCCGTTCTCGAAACCGCCAGACTCGGCAGGAGGCTCCTTGCAGCGAACTTTGGTGTGTCCAAACTGCTGGCAGTTGGTACACTGGACCTTGCTCCCTATAAAGTTGTTAGTTGGACAGTCGAGTTCACAAGGTTCGACAACACTTACAGTCCCTTGGCTCCGGGCATTCCCGGCTCATGTGGCCCTGCTTCTCGCAGTTGCGGCAGGTCACGCGATCCATGTTGCGAGGCTGGTCGCACTCCTTGGACAAATGCTCCTCCGAGCCGCAATTGTGGCAGCCACGAGGTCCAGCCGTAGGGCAGTCCTTGGAAAAGTGTCCCACTGTACGCAGTCAGTATCGGGCGTTGTATCATATGAGGCCTGAATGACTTACTCTCATGGCACTTTCGGCATTCGACATTGTCCAAGTTTGGAGGTTCCTCACAATCGGCAACCTTGTGGCCGGATTTGCTATCTTGCAGTCAGCTCATGATATCCATTAGTGCATCGAGTGGGAGAACAAGAACTTACCCGCAATTCTTGCAAGCGAACTTATCCACACGGGGCTTGGGACCTATTAGAATAGTCAGCATCACGTTAGTTGTGAGGGGCCAGACGGTGACATACAGTCTCGAAGGCGATGGCCTTCCTCGCCGCAGTTGTTGCAACAAATTTTCGGCAACTCCGGCTTCTCGGCTTTCTCCTGAGTGCAGAATTTTGAGGTATGGCCGATCTCGCCACAGTTATGGCACATCGTTTGGCCCGAGTTGACAACCTCTCCAGCGTGGTCCAAGCGCTCGAGTAGCTCCTCGCGGCTCTTGGGGAACGACTCGGCTTCACGAGGGCGGTCTGGCTTCTCGGAGAATCGATACGAGATGGAATACTTCTTGCCCATGTTGCCCTGAAGATCCATGTTGGTGAACACTTTCACCAAGTCTCGCTCCGTGGCGATGAAGAAGAGATTGATGCCCTTTTCGAGCATGGCTTCCTGAAGATCGCGATACGAGATGGCGCCGGCGAGAGACTTGACATACTCCTGGACGGCCTCCTTGGTATCATCAAGGTCTCTCTCTGCAACAGCCCTCTGAAGCTTCTCCCACGCTTCCTCAGGACTGAGATCCGCAACGTGGTCGCGATTGATCTTTCGCGCGTTCTCGCAGTTTCTCTTCATGTGGCCTAGAGTATCGTCAGCGAACAGCTCATGTTGGGTGACATTGCTGTTGCAAAGCATACCATCCTGACCACAGTTCTCGCAAACCAGGGGTGGCTTGTCTGGGCAGTCTCGCAACATGTGGCCCTCCTTCTTGCAGAAGCGGCATTGCATGCTACGCGGGGTAGGGCACTCGGCAACGCGGTGTCTGGAAGAGAGTTAGCATCTGAGGAGGTACTTTCTCGGTCATGGAATGTACCCCGGTTCGCCACAGTTGAAGCATTTCTGTACCTCGCCGCCTTCAGCATCGGCCACATCGCCGACTCCATCTTCGTAAGAGCCATTCTTGTAGGTGGATCTGACAGAGGAATATGTTAGTACTCGCGTCATGAGCCAGCATGGGACGAATCAAACTCACGCCTCGTGTTTGAAACCAGCAGCGTCGCTTCCTGCATTTTCACCCATGTTGTTCTGAACCACAGGCTTCGTGCCGGCGCCGCGGGTGGCAATGCCCGAAGTGTTGCTAGCAACGGAGGGAACGCTTCCCCATGGGTCATTTGCGACGCCAGGGGCAGTACCCCATCCGTCCGTCGTCGCCGCCACGGTAACACCCCAATCTGCCATTTTGCCTCAGCAAGAGCAGTAAAGAGCTTGAGCACTGCAACTTTTTCAGTAAGACTGAGTCTCTTGTTTGGATGACTGTGGACTCTTGTGGGAGAAGTGGCTCAAGGGGGGGGGGATGGATTTGCGTTGCTGAGCAAGAGGGATAGCGATGTTGACATCTGGAACTTCCAAGATCATAGAAGCGAAGGTGACGCGGCCTTTGATGGCTACACGAGTGTTTTGGCGGAGGGAAATACAAGTGTTGGGCCAGGGAAGGCAGAATCGTGACGAACGGCGGCACAGGGCTGTTCGTCCTGTGCCGCTGTTCGTCACCCCGAAAGAAGAAAGGCAACTTACCCCGAGATTGCAAGGCTTTCGGGTGTTTTTTTCAGGTCCAAAGACGCGGATGAAGGCGGAAAACGGCTTTCGATCGGACAGCTGCAGCGCAAACGTGCCAAGTGCAGAGACGAGACCTGCAAAAGACGGCGTTGGAATCAGCAAGTGAGCTTCAAGGGAGTGAGGAACACTTCAAAGATGCTCTGATTAAGAACTCACAAGGGGTGGTCCGATTTATGGCGAATTCGTGTGCGTGTTTACAGAACGCGTGGTGGAGGTGGAGGAAGAAGGAGGGAAGGCTGTGGGAGTTTGCAGGAGAACAGCATCTCGTTCCTGCAGTCATGGCAACGAGCCCCAACACCCGCGTTTGTGCCTCAGGACCATTTCAGGCTGCCACAGGGCTACAGCATCTGTATTTCCCAAAAAGCTTGACGAATTCCAGCATGCTTGCCTGCAGCCAGAGACTCGTAGGGCTGGAGGCCCCTGAGGCTCTGCATGTTCCGTTCCATCCAGGGTTTGGGCCAGCTTGTAGATTCCCCGAGATATTAATTGCACAATGCCCGACCTGCACTTGAACAAAGCAGCTCGGCTTTAGCTGGAGTGGCCTTCGAAGATGCAACGTGTTCAAGTTCGCCGTCTTTTATCTACACATCCCCAAAGCAGCAGCTAGGCATCATCATACAGGGTTTGATCTTGAAGAAGAACCGTTTACAATATATACAAGGCTGCTCCAAAGCTCCCCACCGTTTATCTTTCTGCTTCAATCCATCATCGATCCCAAACAGTACTCTTCTACTGTTTGTAGTCTGGAATACGCTGCTGTACCCACCGGAATGGCGGCATCTCCGTTTGACCTTGTCGGTCGCAGACCATCCTAGTCAGCCAGCTGGCATGACCCCTGTGCCATCCGCTCCTGTTCCAATCACTGCCGCCAACTCTGCGTCATCCCGGCACCCTCGATACAGCCCGCACCAAGACAATGGAACAGCGACGTCCAAACTGCAGTTCACGAAGCCGTTCTTATTCTGGCTCAACGGCGTTTGCAGGCGGGGTGGATTCGAGGGCGGCGGTAGACACAAGATCCCAGGTCAATGCCCTGAGGGATGTCAGCAAGCGCTTTCTTGACGAGAGGCTTTGACACGGGCGAAGCCGAAGTAATCAGACACGATGCTAAGTCGAATTTCGTAAGGTCGATACGAAGGATACCGGCACTCGTCTTCGAGGCCAGCAGGCCAGCGACGGGAAGAGCCTGGGGCGCGAGATTCCTTCCGCAAATCTATCTTGCCGGTCAAAAAAGTGCATTTCAGCAGAGTCAGCAGAGTCAGCCAGGATATCGTACTGTTTAGAGAAGCTGATAGATAGCTGCTGGCGAGCGTGCTATGTGTCTCATGGTTTGTGGTGAGTCTTGACTACCTGGGCAGATACTCTACACTAGGTAGTTTGGGTCATCTTGCTGCTTTGCGTCTCCGCGCTGACCAGCGATCAAGTGGTCATCACCCAGTCTGATATTGCCTTCACATCAAACACTTCATAATAGGTGCAGATTTTCTGGTGATTTTTATTTCTTTTCATGGATACACGAGTCGTCTCCTGTCCTACCTGCCAACTTCTTTAGCACCCGGCCAACGGCCTTGTTCCCGTCAATGGTTGAATGAGCAATTTCAATATATTTATGAACGACTTTTTCTAGCATTTTCCTCAAGTCAGGTCCGTTAATCTTGTGCCTTACATTGTCCAGACCGTCAGCAAGCGGCCTACTTGGTCAGATCCTTCCAGCTCAGAGTACAGCAGAACCGCGTGTCGTGTACCAATAACTGCTCCATGGCAGGGCTAGCACTTTTGAAGAGACTACCGGCTATCTTTCTGTGATGTCGGACTTGGGTTCCGTAGCCAACATCAAGCATATCACCGACCTAGGCGAATGGTCAAAGTCGATAAGTTTGACATAGTGATTTTGTCGAGTAGGATATTGTGTGGGTTGACATCACCGTGAGCATCGCCCAGGGACTCTAAACATGCGGATGCGGATGATAGTTGTAATATCCATTGCAGAATCGGCTGAGGCTTGTTGATACTCATTCGGTCGTGAGGCGTTCCGTTCGCAAACAATTCGAGGAAATTACCTTTAACGCCGCAAAACAAGTATTGTTTGACTTGTAGGCACTCTGATCGATCGAGCAATTCGAATACCTCTTGCTCGTCTCGTCCCCCGGCTGGATGGATACCTTTGCCGCGATATCGGGGGAATCCAGAGCACGACGGAGTGGCCGCCAATACGAAAATAGATAAATCAGGGCAAGCTATCAGCACTTGTTTAATGATTGGGTTGAGATCGTCTGGAGGGGTCAGAGACTGGTCAAAGTACTGAGCCTGTTCTTCAAATGTCCAGCCTAAGCCAGCCATTGTGTACATCAAGTAGAAGGAGTGAGTGTGCCGCACTGCTGAGTATTGGGAAGTGTAAAATGGGGGTCTATCCTCTTTCTTGTGCTTTCAAGATGATTGATTGGTCCGCCTGTCACACAGGGATTTGGCCCGCACGACTTGGGAAGAACACAAGCACTTGACGGGTTATGGGCTCGATTATGGCTGAGCGTTGAGTACTTCTTTCAGGTAGGTACATCTTCATGGCTCTTTGTCACATGCATGAAGCGAAGTCAGGCGTGGCTTCATGCCCTTGGGTTAAACGCTCAGATTCTAGGCCTTGAGCGTGGCTGGTAGTGCAGAGGATCCGATAGATGTCCCAAAGGACGGAATCAGTTTTGCAGATCCTACGTTAGAGATGTCTCTGCAAAGCAATGAAGTCAATAGACCAAAACAAATATTTCATCTAGTCTCTTTGATGGATAATTAATCGCATCTCGGGGTGGGATGTTGCCACTGGTTTGATTGGCATAAGGCCGATTCTACAAACCATTCCACTTGCCATTTCATACACTAATATTAAACCTGTCCACCGTCAGTCACCATCAGTCACCGTCAGTCACCGCCAGTCACTGTCAGTCACATGATTAAACGTGCTACCTAGCAACCTAATCATGAATTCTCGGCGACACGTTGTTCAACATGCCCCACACCCAGGCAACTCACCTCACCCTGTTGTTTTGTTCCTTCACATACACAACTCCGCGCGACCAGACACAACGCGTTAACTCTGGAAACTTCTACCATCGTCAACAATACTACGCCAACGTGCTCAGGAGACGATGGCGGACGAGGAGACGCAGAAAGGTTCGTGCATGATCCTTGCTATCCCCCTTGAAATCCAGACTTACATCATCCGGCTCCTCGTGCCGTCCTCAATCGAATCAGTCCACGCAGTCCTGTACACCTGCAAACGCCTTTGCGAAGTCGCCTTGCCGCTTTCTGTGCACACGTACCAGAATCCTCACCCTGGCGAGATCCGAAGACCTCGCAGCCGCAGCCGCAACCTCGATTTCCTCCGCTACGTTACCATAGTGAAGCCAGGTCTCGCTCGGTATGTCAAGAGTATCATACTGGACAGCTTTACGACTTACGCAAGTCTTGAATCTGACGACAATTTCCTGCAGCCGATTGGCGCTACAAATGACGATATGAGGGCCTACACGGAGCTGCTCTCCGACATGTCTAGCCGCGAAACGAATCCGATCCCTTACAACTGGCAAGTGGCTCAAGCCTACATGATTCATGGAATTTGGTCTGGTATAGAGGATGCAGAAGTTGCCCTCTTGTTGGTGGTTTGCTCAGGACTTGAGTACCTTGCCTTTGGCCAACCGATCGCTCCCCATATACTCCTGCGCCTTGTGGATGCTGCGGTAGACTTCCATCGGGCGAGCCAGATACCAGGTGCGGTGAGCGGGCCGATCAAGCTGCTTTCTTGCCTACGATCGGTTTACCACGAGTCAGAGGGCGTCGAGCCATCCCACCTCGGCTTCTCACGACTGTCGGAAATGTTCTTTCAACTGCCACAGATCCGCTCCTATGAATGCATTATGGCGGATACCAATAGTGAGACCGACATCGCCGATATTCCGAAGGGCTCGTCACCTATTGAGCATATTGCTCTACGCAAATCTCACCTGACTCCTGACATGCTTCAAGCTTTGCTTCGCGCCTGCAAGTCGCTTCGCTCTTTTGAGTATATACGGGGCGAGCTCAATGAAATCGATGACGAAGAGATCAGGCCGCGTGATCTTATGGCGGCCATCCTGATTCATGCCGACAGTCTCGAGTCTCTACATGTCAACTTTGAGTATGGCTGGCAGAAAGCCAGCTGGGCCGAGGAGGAAGAGATCAGAGAGGAGCTCGCCATGGGCGGCGTTGGACTTCAGCGAATGATGGCTCTGAAGAGCCTAACCGTGGGCATGCCGACCTTGACTGGCATGACATTGGACCAAATCGACGACGACGAGGACACCAGCTCCAATGGAGACTCTTCATCCCTAGAGATGGAACTCACGCCAACCCTGGTGCAGTGCCTCCCCGAGAACCTGGAAAGCCTCCAGATACATTCCTGCGGTCCGCAGATCCTGCTCCAGGCGCAGGAGCTTCTGGACGCAGTCTCGGCAGGTGATCGCTTCCAGAGGCTCAAGCGAATCCGCTTCCTGTTCGAGGAGGAACAGGTCTGCCACTCCGTCATGGCGCTGACCTGCAGCAAGCCTGATGTGTTGGTGGAGGTTATCACGCAGACAATTCAGAACAGGGAATTCGACAATGTCCCGTACGCAATGCGCTCGAATAAATCGCTGGCCGATACGTTCGTGTGCAGCCCGATGAGCACTCGCGGCGACCGGGAGCTG
The DNA here is from genome assembly GCA_024340505.1 of Tolypocladium nubicola. Classification (NCBI taxonomy): domain Eukaryota; kingdom Fungi; phylum Ascomycota; class Sordariomycetes; order Hypocreales; family Ophiocordycipitaceae; genus Tolypocladium; species Tolypocladium nubicola. The sequence goes on along the minus strand of JALHCA010000624.1, from coordinate 18,387 downwards.
TGGCTGAAGTACAGAGGCTCGGATCAGGGCTCGGCCAATCCCGAGACAGGCCGTGTCGACGAGGTCCCAGACACGTAACTTGCCGACAGGGAGCAGTGAGCCACGAGACGACGAAGGTGGTGGAGCCAGGAAGGCGATGACGAGCGCGTCAGATACGATGGCGCGAATCAAGTGTACAACGTTGGGGAAGGATTGGAACACATGAGGGGCGGATGGTGTTGTTCTGTTGATATGATTGTGGCAGTCTCACCACGCGAGCATATGTACAATTAAACAAGACATGTACCCCAACGCCGACATAATACACCCCCAGGATAACACGCCCCATCAGAATAAGCAACTGAGCAGCCTCACGGCTTGGTGATCAGATTCCTGCCTGCGCCAGAACCATGTCCCTTCTTCGCCTTGTCTTGTTCCTTTTCCTGCCCCGCCCTTTCCTCGTCGCTGTCGTCTCCCACGCTGTATTTGCTCCCGCCTGGGGCTTCAGGGCTCTCCACATGAAGGTCATCCAGACGGGTCTCATCGAACGCCGCAGCCTCGAGATCACCCGCGCCCTCTCTCCGGCGGAAAGGAGCCAGGCGAGAGCTTCCTCGGCTAGTATTGTCCTCCCCGCTCAAGGCACGATAGGCAGCGCCCTTGCGACGTTGCCTCCAGATGAAGAACCCCCAGGCCCCTGCGGCCGCGATGACGATGACAAGAACGACCTCACCCGATCTCTGATAGGCAGCCCACTTGGCCTGGTTAATTTTCTTCTGCGCATCCTCTTGGGTCTGGTTCGTGGCACCGCCCACCGTGGTCTCCAGTCCCTTCTCGCCATCAATGCGGCTGTCGGTTGGCTCGCCGCCGATGCTGCTAATGTCCACCCCCATGAACCGGTCCAGCATGTCGCGAGAACGCCGAGGAAAGTCGAAGGGGACCATGTGGGACGCTTCATGGAAGAGAACGTACGTCAAGTTGCGAGCTTCTTGCCAAAAGCCAGCAACGTCGCCCTCAAAGGTCCAGTTTCGCCGAGGAGCCCAGTTACCAGGAGTGACTTCGAATCCCTTTCCGCCGTTCCACTCCATGTTGCTAATCAGCCGTTCGGTGCCGATATGATTGCAGATCAGATCCTCGGCTCCGGAAAAGAGGAGAATTGGGACTTCCTTGATCAAATCTGGGAGCAAATCTCTGGCCGGCTTCGACTTCTGTGCCCTAAAAGCGGCGCTCACAGCTCCGTTGCACTCCTGCCAGCCAGTATTTCGCTGATCGTTGACGTGCAGGGCAAGAGTGACTTCAGGCCGCCTCAAGTACGGAGTCACTGCTTTCAGGTCCGGGGGCCAGTTCATGCCACAGCTGGGCCACGAATCCTTCAAGCGCACATCGTACATGTTGTAGCACGCCTCATCGCCCGAGCCAGGGCTCGTGATTTTCAACATGGTCGCCAGGATATCCTCACACTCCGTGTAATCGATGTGGCCGGGGTCACTGGAGAGCATCCTGTGGCAGATCCGCTCTAGGTCATGCATGTGTTTGGCTTCCTCCGAGTCCTTCTTGATCAAGCCTTTCTGTAAGGCGAACTCGAGGTACGCGTCGTACTGGTCGTTTGGAGAGATCCAGCCGTTGCCAATCAAAAGCCCCTTCAGGTTCCATTTGTTGTCTGGCTTAGCCTTGTTGTGATCCAGGATTTTCCTGGCAATGTAGGGGATATGCTGTCCTGCGTAGGACTCTCCAGCAATGTAAAGCTGCTACGTGTCAGAAGCTGATTCTCTGTTGCGAATCCATGTGTACTCACGTCATCTCGGTCGTACTCGGGGAACAGCGCGAAAAACTTGTCCAAGAATAGGACGAACTGGTCGGCCATGGTGTCCAGCTCGTGGATGAAGCTATCCGTGTCGACGTAGCTAAACCCCGTCCCCACGGGGTTGTCGACGAAAAGGAGGTTTGCGAATTCGTTCCACGAGCCATTATTTAGGGCCAGCGTATCCTTGTCCTGGACTCTGTAGGGGCCAACCTCCATCAAAGCACCGTCCTCGGAGCTGCAGCCCGGCCCTCCATTGATCCATATGATGGTTCGTTGTCGGTTCGCAATGTGTTTGTTCTGGAAGTGCCAGAAGAACAGGTTTCCGTGGTGCTCGGGCGTGACCTCGATGTGGCTGCCATGATACGAACGCGCGTCAGCTTCCCCGGATCCAATGGGGCGATCGGGGAGGTGGGAGACGGCTTACCCTGCGTGCATCTTAATCGGATTCGAGTCCTTGGGAAGACCAGGAAGGTCGCGAACATAGTAGTCGGCAGCAGACTTGTCTGCGACGGTCATGGCTGGCCACAGGGCCAGAAGGATGGCCGGCCATTGCCTGGCAATCGATAGCGGCGAGACCCAAGCCATGGCGCGGGATCGCTCGTGCTGCCAGCACGGAGACGCGGGAATTGGAGCGCAATTTCCTGTAGTTCCGCAGCGCTATGTCATGGGCGCAATGATGCGCGGGCGGTGATGCGTTGTGTGATGATGCTTGGTGGAGTTGGATGGCGATGCGATGAAGAGGAGAGGTGGCATGTGCACTCAAGCACCTGAAGCTGAGAAGCAACCTACCTGGCAAGCTGGACCCCAGAGCGGGTGGCTGTGGCGCGCTACTGTCCCCTAGTGGCTCTCTTTTGTCGCTGGAAATCGGCCTCAATTGGAAGAGGCGTTTAGCAGCTAGTCGGTCTAGGGTAGGCTCTTGCCACTGCCTCTGCAGGTAGTGAGGCTGCTGCAGCGTCTCACGTTCAGATTCCCGGTGCATAAAGAAAACTGAATATGGAATTATATTATCATGTCTTATTGGTGGTGGTTGTAATCTGGCATCGCCTGTCGTTTTCCCAGCTCTGGAGTAAATATCATTGCATTGGGGAGGAGGCTCTGTTTCCACTCTACGCCACAAACGCAAATGCAAACCACTCACGACCAGCTTCATCAGCAACCAGAAATAATCTTGCATCTCAACCGCCACCCTCTGTGCATACGGCAGACACATTGCCCACCCATCAACCGCGATTGGATATAAAGTGCTCATCCCCCAATTTACTCACTCGTCCACCGGCGTTGGTACACGAGCCGCGAGGTGGGTGTCTTGAGAACATGGCTGCGGGGGGCAAAACCTTCATCGTCGAGCACCTCGATGAGGAGCTCGGCCCCTGGTCCGAGCTGGAATATGCAGCGATAGCAAACGAGACACGGGACACCGGGGGGCGTTTCATCCTGTCAAGCTTGGCGGCCGCATTCCGAGTTCCGGCAGCCCTCTCCAGCAACGGAGCCTTCACGGCCGAGCGCCGCGGCGTCGAGGAGCTCTACGCCGCAGACAAGTCTCGCGTCTGCCTGTTGGATCCGTCCGCGTCCGAAGATCTGTCACCCGAAGACGGCGACAAGTTCGATGCGTTCCTGTTTGGAGGCATCCTCGGTACGCGCCCGCGCTCCCGTCACTGCAAGATCGTCCGCTAACTGGTCGACAGGTGACGATCCTCCCCGGGGTACGTGTGCGCGTCGCTTGCATCGTCGAGAAGGAGACTGACGACGTTCCTAGACCGGACCTCTGAGCTGAGGAAGAAGGGCTTCGAGGGCCGCAGGCTGGGCCCCAAGCAGATGACTACGGATACGGCCGTGCGAGTGACACGCATGGTCGTGCAAGACAAGAGTCCGTCCGATCCCCAAGCCCGAGTGTACGAATGCCCTCGCTGACTGACTCCGCCAGTCGCTCTCGACAAGGTGCCGTACGTCGACTTCCCGGAGCTGAGGTTCAACGAGCACGAAAGCACGGAGATGCCCTTTCGCTACGTCACGGACCAGGCCGGAAAGCCGATCATGCCCGCGGTAAGACTGTCTCCCACGGCCAGGTGTCGTTGAAGCATAAACTGATTGCTTGGAAGGGAATGAAGGAGTTGATACAAAAGGACGCCGACAAGGCCGTGGATGACCTGTTCTAGTGCCAAGAACCACGGGCGTTGCAACGACGTGTCCAGCCATGCCCAACGTTTCGCCAACTCTACCTGTGAAGCGCGGGGTACCATGGATTTGACTCCGTAAGGATCACCGCCTGACCGATAAATAACGTCGATGCCCACAACACGGGCATGTCCGTATCACAAGCCGGGGTCGACAGCCGTCTGCGTGGCAGCCGCGTAGCCTCTGCTCAAGTAATTACGTCTTGGCGACGAAGCGTTCTGTCATACCAAGTGATATAACAGCGAAACCGGGACCCGTATACGGGGTACTCTGACATCCATCTCTGTGACCATCTGCATCTAGCCGTCGACCTGGCCCGTCAAGGTGTCCGTACCACGACGTACAAGCTCGACGCAGAGCGCAAGCTGGGCCGCCTCACCCTACTTCGGTGACCCCGTCCGGTGCGTGTTGCACGCGGCATACGTATTCGTACTGACATATGCCTTCTTGACACCTGCAATATACCTTCTGTAGCAACGCGCATGATCCTCCGGCAAGTAGCCGTGCGAAATTCTCCGACGCAGGTATCCGGCCCTCTGCCATATGATGGCCTGATACAGATGCGGTGACCAGAAACGTGGCTTGCCTGGGAGGAGCCCGGCGTATCAACTGATCAGCCCTCTTACCCTCTTACGGGAACGCACGAGTAGCTTTCCATGTCGCAAGCAGGTTTTTGATACGGGGTATGTGTTCGTGTGGGATTGACGGGAATGCCCATGACACAGGATGGCTTCCCGGCCGCGTTACGGCTGAAGCTACGTGGAACAGAGCATTGAAACACGGCGATCACATCAAGACACTTTGTTTCTCGGACCGCCCGATCGAGCGTCTCAGCCATGGAACTCTATAATCCGAAACGGTCCGTAGGTGTCGTGGAGATGCCCCCCGGGGCACACCACGAGGCGCACTGCACCATCCACGACGTTAGTCGACGGGCGGCATCTCGCCGGGCACAGCGTTGACCCCAAATTCATCAAACAGCGCGTGTCAGGTAGAAGAAATAATGAACGCCAGAGTCCGGTGAGACATTGCTGTTCATGTGTACGATATCTGGGGAGGAAGCAGAACCGTCCGCTCTCTCACTCACTGAGCGCGTCCTGAATCAGACCCTTGTTTCGAGTCTGGTCTCAAATGCGATAGAGGCCTCCTCGGTAACGGGCCTCGCTGTGACATTGGAATCAGACAGAAAGCCTGTTGCAACCTGTCCGGTGTTGGCAGCTGAGATCGGCGTACTGGTCATTTTCCGACACAGAGGGAGATGGGATTGGCAACAACGGACGACAGACACAATGGCCTCTGGCCCTGAGCTGGGAAGGTTGCTTTGGCGAGAGGGCCATCCGGCGTGGGCTGAGCAAGGGGCCCAGGCTCTCACCCTTCTGTCAGCACATGACAGGGCGGCCGACGTCCAAGACATGGAGACAACTCGGGTTGATGTCAAGCAAGACAGGGTTCCCTTCCCAGGAGCTCGTCGTCCGCATGCCCTCATGCATCGCGATGGGTATATGAGCGACTTTCCCCCACGCTTCGTCCTTTGTCCGTCCGACCGAGGCCACGAGCGGCATCAGGCGGACGAAGTTATCCTCCGGCCTCGTAAGCACACCGGGTTGCCTCTCCTGAAACACCCGGCCGACGGTCCTCGCTCGCCTCCGGTTTGTTTTTCCTCGGGACTGAACGTAGCGTCGGGGCGCGAGTAAGGGCTGTGCATGTGTGATGCATCTGCATCTGCATCGGCTCTTGCTGGTCCCGTCCAACCTACCTTGCGCGCGAGCCGAGTGGAGGCGGATGTGAGCAAATTTCATCTGCGGTCCTCTGCGCAAAGGGCGGGCCGCGTCTTGGGGCCTTCATGCAAAGCACTGATCCTGCCGCCAAACAGCTAATTAACCCGCGTCCGCTCTCGTGGGAGCTGGTGGAGAGACGGGCTGCAGGCGGAAAAGAGCTCCGATTTCCTTGTCGGCGATCGGACTCGAAGTCGAGCAGGCCTACGGCTCCAGCAGCGCCAGCCGTATTGAGGGATCTAAAAAAAGAGGCGGGAACAGGGAGCGAGCGGCCTATTTTCCGGGAGATTGGAGGACCGTGGAAATCCCCGAGCGCGTCTGGGGGTGCGAGCTGCAGGGTCGGTAGGGAGATGCCGTCACGGCTCAGAGTGTTTCTGTGTTTGGGTTTGTCGAAGCGAAGCTGCGAGGACCGAGTACGGAGCGTCCCCGCGTCGTTCCGAGAGTCCGTAGCAGCGAGGCCTCGACGGCAACGCAAACCCAGACGGCGAGTTGCGGCGAGATCGCTGGGCCCGTCCTGTTCATCCTATCTGGTCCTACCGCACGCATGATTGTCGCCTCCGTCGTCGCAGGCGAGCTCCGCACGTGGCGGGCGTGGTGCGTTTCTGCTTTGGCCAGGGAGGCGAGGACTGGACCCGTTTGGGCAACCCGTAACCATGTGGCGCGCCCGCCGACGGGCACGGGACGGCGCATTCGTTCGCTGCCTGGGCCTGCGGTTGTCATCTCATCGTCGTTTGCCCGCCAGGCCGAGCGCGAGAGAACGGCGCGGCTGGCCATCACAGGCCAGATGCGGCGCCGGCGTCGGGGGCGGCGGGCTGGGCAAAGGGGGAGCGTGCCCAGCAAGCGTGGGACGGTCGGGGGACGAGTTGGGATGAAACCTTTTGGGTGGCCGGATCGGCGCAGGGATCTTGCCTGCGTTTGGCGGCCGGGATCAGCGAGGCCATGGCATGGACGGCGAGGCCTGCGGTTGTGAGGCCTCGTTCTGCGCCAACTGCCGAGCTCGCTTCCGCGGCGAGAGCCCATCCCGTCTCCAGCAGTCCGTACTCGCAGCAGCAGCGACTCGCAGATGCTGCACCATGCAAGCTTCTGCAGGGAGGGCTTGCTCGCCAGTTGCGTACAGATGCAGTGTCGGCGAGGCCGTCTGTATGTGTCGAGGGGCCACGGCGGCCTCGAATCGTAGCCGGCGCCGTGGGCGTGACGTCGGGTCGCTTACTGCCACACTATCGCCTGGGGGCTTCAGTTAATCTCTGCGGGCGACTGTCGTTCGCGGCAACCCCACCGCCTCCATCTGACCATCATCACCTGTCACCCACCCTGCGTCCCGCCTCGCGTCTGCCTGTCCACCTCATCGGGCGCTGGAGAGGGCGAGTCTGCAAGATCCCACGGCGACGGGGCCTGAACCCCGGGGCCCGTGTCCCTCCCGACGACTCGCGAGTGCTCCGTGCAGCGCGTGCGAACTCGTACGTACGCGTACCTCGAGCCGTCGACAGCCTCGCCGGCGGGCGGGCGACCAAGCCGAGAGACACGACAGCACAGCACCGCACAGCGCATCCAGATGCACTCCCCAGGATGCGGCGCCGATTAGGTAGGCTCTGTCCTCTGGCCGCCGCCTCCTGCAGCCCGTGGTCGCACCGGCTTGTCCGCCCAGGAACACGCCGTGTACCATCACGCAAACTCTATTGCCACGGCCCGGCCGAGTGAGTCCCCTGTCGCAGCGGGCGCTCGCAAGACATGCCACGCAGCGACACGGGACCCTGAGTTCCCTGACGGTCTGACCCTGGGGGCACCCGGCTGCCGTTCGGCTGAAACGTGTGCGCTTCCGGCTCCACATCCCATGTCTTTGCTGTTCAGCCCTTCCTCAGAAGCTTCCATCCGTGCCTCCAGTGGGAGCCCCCCCTGGGCCGTTTGACAAATGCCTGGGAGCCATGCCTTGCGACGCTATGCATGAAACATGGGGCAAGGCCATGCGGCAAGGTCAAGGTCAAGGTCAAGGTCAAGGTCAAGGTCAAGGTCAAGGTCAAGGTGCGAGGCTTTTGAGGCTTGAGGCTTGAGCCAGAGTCGCCCGCCCCGTCCCCAGAGCGACACCTGACACCGGTGTTCGCATCCATGGACTGCAACGGGCCAGCCGCTGCCCTACGAGCGTGTGTACTCGTACGAGTGAGTGCTCCGTACGAGTACGCGGGCGCTGCCCTCGCCGACATGGCCCCCCGGTCCCCGTGGCAGCACGATTGGCCTATCGCGACCCTTCCTCTCCCTGGCATCGCGCTGGCCACTCGACACGCCGCCGCCAGCAGACCTTCGGACGTCCGTTGATGCCGGCAACACTGGACGTCCGGCATGGCTGCGCCCTGGAGCCTGGGGTGCCGTCAGCCACTGAGCCGATATCGTACACACGGAGCACGGAGCACGAGTACGGAGTACTTTCGGAAGATAAAGCCCCGTCAAAAGCAGTGCGACCGAGACCGCACCGGGGGATTATGTGATCGTGGCGCCATTCCGGCAGCGTCCCGGCCCTGACCTGCGCCGGGACGATACATAGGCAACACCACATGGCATCCAGGGTGTGTTGCACAGCGCTGGATTTTCCGCCACGGCCAGCCCAGAGCCGGCTTTCCTGCTCTTCTTCCGTGGGGGACGCCTGCTGTGCTGTCCGCTGTGCTGTCGGCGCCCCGGACGGCCAAGAGTCAAGACGGCCCCATCGGTATCCAGCCGGTTCAGCCCCAATATTCGAGTGGATATCGGCTCCTGCGCAGGTCGAGGCCGCCTGCCCGAGTGCAATTTCTGGAATACACACGGCGCGGCGCGCCTCCATCCGTGACTTGCATTGCATCGCGTCGCGTGCTCCCCCCGCCTTGCACCACGTACAGGGCATTGCCCAGGAGCACCGTCGTTGATATGTGACCATGTATGGACGGGCTTTATCGTCCGGGGGGGTGGATGGCCCGATGCTTCGCTTCGGCATCTCCCGACAGCCTCTGTTAGTCCCTGTGGGACGCTCCATGGGTGCCGTCTGGTCACGGACAGACGCCAATCCGGTCGCAGGTAGTATCGGGTGTAACCCCTGAGCCAAGTTGCCGTCATACAGGGCAAGCTTATCCCTGGATAGGTTTCACGCCTCGTTGCAGACACCAGCCTGCTGACCGATGCTTCTGCTGTGCCTGGGGACACATGCTCGAGCACCGACTGGCAGGCTACGTTTGGGGGCAGAAGATGCGGCTAACCATCTCATGAGCCCATCACCCCCGGCTTCATTCTGTGCCCAATCACCCGCCGCGTGGTCTGGCTGTTCCCCTGGCGTTCGGGGCTACTGGCAGGAACAGGATTGGCAGCCCTGGCGCTCAGACGGCTGCCTACGACCTTGGGCACCTTGGTTCGGACGGAGCCTCTGGGAGCCTTTGATCGACGCTGACAGCTTCTTGTGCATCACGCTGCAAGGGCCTCCCTGTTCGCCAAATTGCCGACTAGCCAACTCACGACGCCCCAGCCGTTTGCTTGCCTGGGCGCTGGAGAAGGATACAGGGCCATCGTGGTTTGAAGAGCCAGTCGGAGCCGTTGTCGACCCATACCGACTGGGCGTTCTCTCGAGAGGCCGCTCCACCTATCGGCCCGCAGGCTCCCAGCGCATTATACGTGCCCATCTTTAGTTGCGACATCGCCTTGGGCGGTGCGGTTTGACAAGAACTCAATCCTCGCTCGTTACAGCCATCGCACTAGCTCGTCAACGGACCGTTCGCTGGCCCACCGAAGCGTGTTACTCGTACTGCGTTTCTGGCTTGGGCTTTGTCTCCCCTGTCTGGGCTGCTGTATCGTACTCGCAAGCCGTATGTGTCTTCTGCGTTGACGGAGTGGATGCCGCGGCGAATGGTCTTGGTCCACACATGCCCATTCTGGCCCCGGACAATCACGAAGAGACTTGAGCTGCATATCTTTTTGTAATACCCTTTTTTTAGCACGGTCACCTAACCCGCTCGGCTGGACCGCCTTTGCCGCCGAACACATGTTATCCTGTGTCCCCCCCTTCAGTATTCGTGGACCGTTTAGCTCTCCCCTTTCATTTATAGGTTGGCTTGATTTTCCTAGTTTGGAACACTGACGCATGGGGCTGTCGCATGAGACGTTGGACCCCTCACAACTCGAAATCGCCTGCCGCAACCCCCGACAAAAATAGGCACACGCGGTTGATCGGAGTGTGGACAGGAACAAAACACCCCATCTGTCTTCGGAATCGACACAGCCACATTCTTCCTGTTTCAGAACACTGTGACCTCAATTTATGGAGGACATTGGCCTCTCTTCATCTCGCTCGGGCCATCCCAGATCTGTCATCCTTCATCCGGTGACAACGGTACGGAGAGCCCTGCACCCCTTGCCTCGACGACCTAGACATCACTGGCCGATGGGCGTTTCGGGCGTTTCGATCTGCTCAGATCAATAACCCGTCAGTGCGATTGGCCGGGCCCACTTGATGTCGATCGCATCAGCAACTCTGATTACCTTGTCCTGCACCCCCTGTGCCTGTGCCTGTCACCGTCGACCATCTCGCGAAACAAAAAGGGCACACCCGACTTCTATTTCTTCCCGACTCCTGGCAAAGCACTCCGGACTACGTTTTGGATCCTGGAAACAGACGAAGAGGAGAGTCATCGAAGGAGAAAAGCCGGGGCGCCTTGACATTTACGAGCTTTCGCCACAGCAACTCTCCTTGAGTATAGTCGACTGGAACGACACATCTGCTTACGGCGCATCAACCACCATCATAATTCTTAATAACTTCAACCCGACACACCAAATCATAATCCTGGACTCCCGGCGTTTCTCAGGCAGCCAACCACACTCGCTCTTATACACGCTCGCTCGCTTGCTCGTTGCCTTGGGAGAGAGAGCCTCGAAGCACTATTTGCCAACCGCCGCTTGTTTCTTCGAACTACTAATGCTATGATCTCCAACCCATTCCGCCATCGCAAAGAGTTGGTGCTATGGACGTCATATCCTTGCTGAATCAGTCAGCGGGAGCGAGCCTTTGCAAGGTCGCCAGCAGAGAATCAACACCAGCGTCGATAGGGGGCGTGTCAACATTGGCTTCGACAGCGCTCCCTACTCCTTCCCCTGAGAGAACTTCGCCGCAGACAGAGGACGATGCGAAGCATTTGAGAGGACGCACACCATGGAATGCAGGAGGCTATTCCCTACCTCTACACATCGAGTCCAGGTTCCGTTCAACCTCAACTTTTTCACTCCGATCGACGAGCGAGCAATTTGACTCGGACACTTCAATCGAGGCAACCTCGGGCGCCAGCGTTCATTCGAGAAACGGGTCCACGGATTCGGATATGGTGTCGCGGGAAGCGAGCTTGTTTACGAGGCCGCAACCTGTTCGGTACGTGGAATTTCTTGTTCGTCAGCGAAACCGTATGGGCCTTGATTAACGTCTGAACAGCGCTGCGACTTTCGATTCAGAAAATGCGCCGGTCGAATTTTCAGACAAGAGGTATGGACCCAGTGCCCGCTTCGCTTCTCTTGGAGACGTAGCACAGAGACGTGCCTCTCCCAGCTCCAGCAGAGATCCCATCTCGACCACGCGGGCGAACGATATTAACAACTCCAGGTCTCCTTTCTGGAACGCACGCCGCGGCACGCACAACGACACACAGGATCCTGTGAGGCACAAGGTCTCGGACAGCCACAGCAGCCTTTCGTCGTACGGATCGTGGCAATCAAGGTCCCACTCGAGGATCTCATCCGTCACCACGGTCAGCGGGGGGCATGGGCTCGGCGGCTCGTCAGTCACGGAGTTGCCGATTCTGGAGTCGAAGCTTGCCGAGCTGGACGAGTCGACACGGCGACAGTTCCGCGGAGACGCAAATACTCCCCTGTCAGCAGTGACCAGGCATACGGTGCCCGAAGCCATCGAGAACGATCAGCCTGAGAGGCCAGGGAGCCCCTCGGACGCAGTGTTGAACATGAAGGGACCCGCTAAGTACCGGCAAAACATGCGCAGCCCATGGTAAGTCAACTTCTCAATTGTATCCTTCTACCTGCTATTGTTCGTACATTGGTCCCTCGCGCGAAATGGCAGACGACGGCATTGTGCTATTGTTGCCCGCGGTACAAGGCCCTCGCAAGCTCTCCCGTCGGGCCGGTCCTATTCATCCCACCCGTCGCCGTCTTCTTCTACCCCCATTCCTTTCTTAGCGAGCACACCGTCACTGCCTCTAGCGACACCGCAAGCACATTGCTATTATTCATGGTCGGGGGCTTTGACCGACTCTGGGCCATTGTTCAGCCAAGGCGTGAATCACCTCGTCCATGCGGTCAGCTCGACAGCCAAGCAGTTCAGATGAACCGCCTCACATTGCCAACCCAGTACCAAATATCGGTGAAACCTGCTTGCTGTCGTGGCTAAACGGTCGCGTGGTGCCGCATCACTGACTCCACGAGCGTGGCCTCGTGTCTATTTATTCTCTCTCCTGGTCCGACACTTCAGGCTGTCTGGTTCAACATCAGGCCACGCCACTCTCTTCTTTTATCACAGGGCAAGAGTTTGCTTCCAGGTCCCAATTGGCGCGGTTGATTTCCAATTGCCCGTATCGCTTTCGGCTGCTCTCGACAATTGCCCTTGGTGACGGCAGCTTGACTTTACAATTGGTCCTTCTGGAGCTAACCACATCTCCAGTCAACCCTTCAACCGGGCCACTCACCTCTTCTCTGCCCCAAGGCTGCACAAGAGGGCAACTTCCGCTCCTGACTTTGCACCAGCGTCTGCGTATCTACCAGCTCATAGCCGCAAGCACCCGTACGCCATCCTCCCTCCTCTGCACAACGCCATGGCCATCTCTGCAAACAGCCCGCCCGGGGCCCGAGGCGTATCTGCAGCAGCTGCCCAAGCTGTTCGTGACAGGCTCGAGGGACGGGAGTCTGTAGCTCCCAAGAACAACGGAGCAGAGGCACAGGGTGACGGGGCGCCGGCTCCTCGGTCCACGCCTGCCGCCCCAAATTCCTCGCCAGAGCCCGCATCACACCACCCGAAGCATTCGCACTCGCCCTCGCTCTCGCTTTCGAAAGACGAAGAGCCCGAGGCTTCCAAGACTGACAAGGATGAGCCCCGGTGCATGTTCGTCGCCAACTGCGACACGGGCTCCCAGCTGCGCAAGGCCATATCTCATCTGTTTGGCCGCAACAAGTCCTGTACCCTGAAGATTCCAAAGGAGGTCTGGGTGTACTACTGCCGCAAGCATTACCAGAGGATCCGCTACCGCAACGCCAGAACGTACCCAAGCAACCAGATGGAGCTCGTCAAGGTCCAGATCATGCGCCTCCAGGCCTGGAGCGAGGACAACAAGGCCAAGGGCAAGGGACCGTACATCAAGCAGTGGACGCTGTCTCTCCGAAAACGCGAGCAGAACCGCCTCGAGAACGGCAAGGGAATGCTGGACGAAGGCGACGAGGACAACATGGCTGCGCAGGGGGGCAGCGCGGTCCCCGACTGGATCATCCAACTCCTCGGCGACGGCTACACGACCAAGAAGATGCTCGACATCGCCGAGCGTCTTCACCACGAGATCGCAGAAGGCAGCTTGAGCCAGGTCCCGGAGATTGAGTTCCTCCCCGACATTGTCGACGACGAAGACGGAGGTCCGACGAAGCCAGTCAGAGCCCGCCGGCAGAACAGCTCCAACGGTGGCCAGAAGACGCCCAAGAGGAAGGCTCCCGACTTCCCCAACCTGGCGAGACAGACCCCAGCCAATGGTGACCGCCCGTTTTCCGACCATCAGGAGGAGGATGAGGATGTCGCTGAGCTCGTCAGTCCCTCGGGGAAGCGCGCTCGAATCGACAGGATCGCGAGCTCGTCATACCACCAGCCCGCAGACTTGGCTCCTCGCTCTGCGCACCCCTACATGGTTCCCGCATATGCTGATGGCCGCGGAGGACATTCGGGTCCACCACGCGCACCCAACGTCGTCCCAAAGATTCGCCCTCTGGAGTACAACCAAGGCTACGCGCAGGGAGACTACGACCACCAGGGCCAGTCTCGCTACGGGCAGTTCCACCAGGGCTTCAACGGCGGACAAGCCAGCGCCACGTTTTACAACAACAACGCGGCGGTTTCCGCTTATGGGCAGTATCCGCGATATTCCCACAGCCACAACGGCAGCGATTCGCAGTTTACCTTGCCCTCGATCAGTGCTCAGATGTCTGGTGGCATCAACTCTCATCAGCCTCCCATGCCAAGTCAGCATCGCGGCGCGAGGTTCGGCAGCAACGGTGCCATCCGGCCGATGCATCAGCGCTCGGCCAGTGCCTACACCCCAGCGAGCCGACATGTGCCATCCTCCACTCGTCCCTCTAGCTCAGGCAACAGTGCTCAGGCGCAAGCTCAGTTCGGTGCTAGGGATCCCGGAGCCGTGGTCTATGACGCGGGTGCTCACAACCCCCACGGCCTCGGCGGAGGTCACTGGATGCCCCAGCAGTACGCCCAGGGCCAAGGTTGGGTGCCGGAATACGGCCAAGCCTATGCCGCGCAGCAACAGTCCTTTCAGCAGGCGCCCATGTACGGCCAATCTCCCCGTCGGGACACGGTGAGCCCGCGCTCGGGGTCGTCGTCCTACAGCGGCATGGCCAGAGGGCCCCCTGCCTTCAACGGCACAGACAACGATGCCTAGGGCAACAAAACGATGATGGCTAGGAGCGGACCCAGAACGAGGTGTGACGGCCATCCAACCGTGGGACATTGAACGATCCTACTTCATCGGGGTGCAATGGGCACCCCCGTGTACTATACTGTAACGCTGCGATTTCGCTTCATGCCCCCTTTCTCTTTCTTTCCTTGCGTCTTGGGGGCTTATGCGGCGAGTGATAAGAAAATCACGGGTCATCATGGGCGATATCCGACTGTTTGATGCGATCTTACGATGGCTGCTTTTGAGTGGGCTTATATGTGGGCAGGAACATTAATACCTGGATGGACGGCCGGACCGGGGACGGGCAAAAGCAGTAATGAGATGTGACATGACTGGGCGGCACGGATGGATTTGATGGCGGAGACGGAAGCGAGGCTTGCTTGGTGTGTCCTGAAGAGCAATAGGGGTCGGGCGAGAGGCGGGCGGCCGAGAGGGCAGAACGGCTTACATGGCCCTGGGGTTCGTATGAGGTGCTGGAGCTGTTCAAGCAGTGAATTCGAACTGATCTCTATGCCGCTGTCTGTCTGTGCATGTACCCCTCAATCCATCCAACACCATCGCATCCAGGTCGTGTGAACCTCGTCACTGTGAATCTCGTCACTGCCTGAACATGACGGGCCGCCATCCCAGTCCTTCAACTCGCCCACGTCGGCCCTCGCCACCTCGACGAAGCCATAGCGGTAGAAGGGCTCGGCGCCGCGCAGGGCGAAGCGTTGACATCTTTATGTTGGCGGTAGATTCGGCGTTCGAATTGCGTCGTCGAGTTTAGCCAGGGGCCGCGCACGAGCGGCCGGCACGGCACTGGCCTGTCGGGCCATGTATCCGACATATGCTCACCAAGGACTCGACTCCGTACACTAGGAGCCAAAATGTGGTTGTTGGCTGAGCTCCAGATGCGGTCTGGGTTGATGTACGAGTAGCCAGCCGGTCCCGCGGGTGCAGCATGGGGCTTGGCCCTTGTCTCGGGTAGGGCTCGTGTCGACGTGCATCGGGCACGCCAACGTGGCTCGCGCAGATCCGGCACTCTTCGGGAATTGCGAGTACGAAAGTAATGCCAGCACTTGGCCAACGTGAACTCGCCGCCCTTCAACACCCACGCGTCATGGCTCCCTGAAGCAGCAGCCCGAACCTCGAGCAACCCCCGCCGCCCCGGAGCGCCAACTGCTCGGACGTACAAAAGGGGCGTTCTCGAACGTGCATGGCAAAGGAAGGAGAGGGTATGAACAAAGTCTTGGACTCGCCGTTGCCCCCGACTCTTACTATCCTTCTGTTGCCTCCGCGACTGTCTGTCCCCGGTTCCGGAGCACAGTCCCCAATGCCAGAGGCACGACGGACGTCTATCGCATCAGTACTTTCCAGCTATATTCAACGCTGTCTCGAAATCTAATATAACCATCACTATAATCGTTCCCCTGAGTGTTATGTAGTCACTGCTTTGGCAGCAAGATGTCGCCTCTACATATCCTATCGACGTTGTTTCTCGTGATGCTGAAAGTAGTATTTCCAAGAGATTACTCCCAACTTCCGCCGCTTGAAAGAAACATCCAAGAGCCGACCCGACGATGCAACCCCTTGGAGTTGAGGTCCACCGCGGTGAGAGCCTCCCGACACTCACATCTGCTGCGCACCAGTCACATCTCGGCGGTCGGCAGTGCGCATGCGCCAAGACAGGATATCTTCGCTACATTCTACAGTCCTCGCTACCGCGGTCCCCAACTCAACCGATATTCCGCCGCGAGGTCCTCCGCCAGTCTACTACGTGTCGACGTAAGATCATCATAGATGGCCGCCCAAGCATAGGCAGGCCAAGAAGCACAAGTGTCGCCCGTTCCAGATTATCCCATCCCATCCCATCCCATCCCATGCGCCGTCGTACAGAAAAAGGAGACGTAAATGCCCAGCCAGCCGTGGAGACCAGAGTCTTCACACGGTAAAACTCCCCGTCACGAGAATGCAATGCGGGCCAGGCCGATGCAGCCCGGTCACCGCGAGTCGAGCGCCTGCCTTGGAAGCGAATCCAATCTAATCCAACCCACGCAATGATAGGCCGCCTCACGGCGTGTTGCCCAGCACGAGCACCAGCAGCATCCCGTTGAGCAGACACGACGCCATAAAGGTGCTCCATATCATCAGCCGGTACGTCAACGTCAGCGGGTCGCGCCGGTACAGCGTCATGCCCAGCGCCGTGCAGGCGCAGAAGAGACTGGCCATGACGCCGACCGTCACGCCGGCGTCGACCTCGACGCGCAGCCTGCGCTTGCCCGTCGACATGAGGATGCCCGCGATGCCCAGCAGGATAAAGGACGCGACGAAGCAGCCCACGGTGGCCCAGAGCAGCACCCTTTCCCGGTACCGCGCCACCTGTTGCTCGTTGATGCTCGGGAGGGCGTAGTGCGCCGCGTACCCCCGGTAGGGGACCCCGTCAGAGCTGGCGTAGCCTTCCTCCTCCGAGTCGACCGCCGTGGACGAGTAGCCCTGGCTGGTGTTCTCCCCGGGCAGCAGCGGCTGCTCCTCGCCGCCCCTGCGGTGCCCGAACCACCGCTTTGCCTTCTCGTACCGCCTCGAGACGATGGCGTGCACGTACGCCATGCCCGGGAACCCCGTCTCCTCCTCGGGGTTTATGTAGATGGCGTAGCCGTCCTCGGGACCGCCCGCGTCGCTGCCGTCGTCGTACTCGTTCCAGTATTTGACCTGCGTGCTCATCTGCGCCGGCGGCAGGGGGTCGAAGTCGACTCGTGTCTGCCTCGGGCTTGCCGACTCGGGCAGCGGCTGCTCGTCCGACGACGGGGAGCTCGGCTCGCTGAGCTGCGGCGCGGCAGCGCGGAGGCGGGTGAGGATGTCGTTGTGGCGCGCCTGGAGGGGCGCAAAGTCGCGCCGCGTGAAGCTCTTGGGGTTGCCGAGGACGCCCTCGTTGAAGCGGGCGGTCAGGGTTACGGAGCCCGTCCATTTCTGTCCGCCGGGTTAGCTCGAGGGGCCGACCGGGGGCTCGGCAAGCGGTCCACGTACCCGATACTTCTTCAGTATCTTCCGGAAGGCGACGACTTGGGCGTTGGCGAAGCGCGACAGCGCCTGGACGTCCTCGCCGCAGCGCAGCAGTTCGCGCTCGTACTTGGCGAGGCGTCGCTGGCGCTTGAGCGAGATGCAGGCGTCGGCGTCGTCGGCATGCTTGCGGATCCAGCGCTGGATGTTGGAGTCGAGGTATTCTGGCGACGAGGTTAGCCGAGTGCCCGGGGTCGACAGAGCGACGCAACACACCTAGCCGCCGCGAGATCTCGTCGGCCTTGCTGCTGACGAACATGTCGACGCGATCGTGCTGGTGGCACAGCTCAATGTACAGGCCGTCTTCGAACTTGCCGATCGCCGTGTCCTGGTGGCCGGGGATGGCCATGGCCGAGGCTTGGTCCCGCGTGGTGTGCATCTTGATCTCATGCTTGAGCGAGTTGTAATCGAGGTTATCTGCGCGCGCATCGTCAGCCGTCGCATTCGGTGATGCATCCGTCAGCCGCCATCCCCCAGCCGCAGGATCTGACTCACGCAAACTCCATTCTGGAACCGACTCCTGCTCGAGCTGCTGACCGTATTTCATGCTTCTGTTACTGGACGCGAGGCAGGCCAACTGCGTATCTCATCGCTCGCCCGCGCGTGGGCCGGCGCTGGTTGGCTCGCGCAAGCCAACGGATGCCGCGGCGATGTCCCGCAGCAGAGGGCAGGGCAGGGCAGAAGCGATGGCACCTCAGCGCGAGGGTCGCACGGATGACGTATCCGAGGAGCAGCCAAGCCCACGGCACGTTGTGCAGCAGCAGCAGGGGCTGGCAATCGTGCCTGTGGCGCGGGGCCCGACGATTCAGCTGCCGCCACAAGAGACGGAGACGGGCAGAACGAACGGTCAGTTGCCGGCAATGGAGGCGCAAGACACCACGTCGAGCTTGGGCTATTCGAGGGAGGAAAAACGAATGATGAGCGGGGGTTGAGAAGAGGGGGG
>JALHCA010000623.1:0-35052 GCA_024340505.1 Tolypocladium nubicola | reverse complement strand
CGACATCGGCAAGGTGGTGTGGCTCGTGTGTGGCTGAATGTGGGGGGGTGCGTACGAATTGAGAGTTGGGTGCGTATTAATAGAGACTGTCCTAATTTGACCCGAGAGTCTGGAACTCTCGTCGTCTGACAGCGCTTCCGCGGACTGTCCATGGATTCAAGCCACTGACGTTGCCCTGCGCCGTGGTATATAAACTACTGTACCTCACTGCCTCGAGTTGTCAACCGCAATGATAAAGTCAAAGCATCTTTCATACACATTATCTTTCTTCTTGCCAAATCGCAGCACTGCAGCACGTCTGTCGCGCCAATCAATACTCGGCACCACCATGGCAAACTCGAGCAGCCCAGCCGACGACCTGCAGGCCATCAACAACAAGACTCTGGGAACCGACGCGAAGTCATTCCCAGTTGTGACGCTACCGAACGGCGACAAGGTGCCAACGGGCACTGTTGGGGCTTTGCTGGTCAATATCAGGGCTTACGACGCCGGCGACGACGAGCAGCGAAGGAGCCTGGAGCCAGCGATACGAGCTGCCCTCCCAGTGCTGAAAAACGTTGGCATGTTTGAGCTCTTTCCTCCGGAGGAATGGATTCGAGGTGGTGGACCCGGACGGGCGCTGGTGGGGAGGCTCGCACTTGAAATGGATGCATGAGTAACCTGATCATGTTGGGTTCGGTTCTGGGTTTGGAATATGTGACCTCGAGGTTTACCGCAACACTGACAGCCGTCATGCCTCGCTTGTAAGGCATTGGAGACTCTCGCTAGCGCTGTACCTGTAGCCATATTTCTGGGATGTTTGTAGATGGTGTAATATTC
Source organism: Tolypocladium nubicola (assembly GCA_024340505.1). NCBI lineage: Eukaryota > Fungi > Ascomycota > Sordariomycetes > Hypocreales > Ophiocordycipitaceae > Tolypocladium > Tolypocladium nubicola. The sequence goes on along the minus strand of JALHCA010000623.1, from coordinate 34,233 downwards.
TGCAGCGCACCTTTGCTATTAGTACTGTTCTCATGTAATCGCGGACGCGCAGTTGCACCCTCCGGGATAGTGGCAGCGGTGGTGGTGGCCAGCGGGGTTTATGTACACAAGCAGCGCGGGATCCCGCGCCTGTACTAGGCGCCTTATGAAACCCTGGTATTTATGACAATACATATAATTTCGAATATCACAATTAAGAGAAACTAGTCCATAGATGCACTCGGTCTTGCCATCCATTACCCGATAAGAAACAGCCATCCCAAGACGGCCAGAATCTCGGGTCATGGTGGCCTCAGTATACTTGGCGACGCTACAAAGGGCGAGCTGCTCCACCACGCAATATGCAGAGAGGATGGCCATGTTCTCGAAGTCGTGCTTCTTCTCGACAAGGGGCTCCGATAAACCGCAATAGATACGACGGCGACGACTTGGCCGGCTGCATGTCTACGATGCTGCGCATCACGCCCCTGCATCACGCAGCGTTGAAAGACAAAGTGGACGTGGTGAGGCTGCTGGTTGAAAGAGGTGCGGACGTGCACAAAGGCGACAACGCGGGCTTGGCGGGATCGATACGGCGCGGCCCGCGGCCTCACGGCGTTGGAGTACGCGGCCAAGTGGTCGGCCTGGGATTCGTACCAGTTTCTTTTGCTACTCTCGAACATGGGCATAGAAATTGCCATGGGATAACAAGAGGTCAACGGTAGTTTCGTTGTGTTAGAGGTCAAGCCAAAGCTGAGGTAGAATCTCCACAAATCTGAATCCGCCAAAGTACACCATGGCCGATGCCGGCCCTTTGCTCCCACTGCGTATCTTTGCCTCACTCACTCGCTCATTCAAGCCCAGCATGAACGACCGCAAATCCGAATCCGCGACATACACCCATGGCCACCATGCCTCGGTCCTCCGCTCCCACACCTGGCGCACGGCGCTCAACTCGGCCGCGTATCTCTTGCCTCACCTGAAGCCCGGCATGAGGGTGCTCGACATCGGCTGCGGGCCCGGGACCATCACCGTGGACCTCGCCGCCCACGTCCCCGGCGGCCACATCACTGGCCTGGAGCGGGTGGGCGACGTGCTCGTCCAGGCGCGCGCCCTGGCCAAGGAGAAGGGGGTCACAAACATCGACTTCGCCGAGGGCGACGCCAACGCGCTGGAGTACGCCGACGACACCTTTGACGTTGTCCTCTGCCATCAGGTCCTGCAGCACGTCAAGGACCCAGTCGGCATCCTCGCGGAAATGAGACGCGTGGCCAAGACGGGGGGGATCGTGGCGGCGAGGGAGTCGGACTACGGGTCGTTTGCCTGGTACCCGGACGTCGACGGCATGGAGAAATGGCGGTCGTTGTACCGCGCGGTGGCGAGCGCGAACGGGGGCGCATGGTCCACGCGTGGGCGAGGAAGGCTGGGTTTGCGGCGGGCGCCATCACGAGCAGCTCCAGCACCTGGTGCTACAGCACGGAGGAGGAGATTGCCTGGTGGAGCGGGCTGTGGGCGGAGAGGACGGTGGCCTCGGCCTTTGCAAAGACTGCCGTGGAGGGCAATCTCGCCACCGAGACGGAGCTCCAGGAGATATCTGAAGTGTGGAAGCGCTGGGGACGGCAGGAAGATGCGTGGTTCTCTGTGCTGCACGGCGAAGTCATCTGCCGCAAATAGTCGAGGTTTCAATTAAATACGAGTGATGCTCTCGTGATTTGCATCAATAGCACAGATCAAGACAACTACTGGCCAGTAAGTCACCGGCGCAAGGCAACCAAGCTACCATGCGGGACGCGGTATAGATGAGATGAAAGGAGTAGTGGGTAGCCAAGCACTCTCTACCGGGGCGCGAGGTTGATTTTGCTTCCATCACCACGTCTCACCACTCAACATGTCCGTCCCAGGGACGTCCTCGACGAGACGCGTACGCGGAGGACGATTCGGGAGGTTCTGGACAGGTCTCACGACCTGGGGTATAAGTGAGTCGGCGATGCTTCAGCCAGTGGAGCCGCCCCAGGCCAAGTCGCCCAACTGCCCCCAGCGACCGCCTGCGCGAATAGGCGCACCGAGATTTCCTCCGCACGCATCCACTCCCCCAGCCCAAACCCCAGCCTCTTTTCCCTTTCGGCTCTCTCCGGACGCGACGCCAATGCGCGAATGGCCGGATGGAGGAGAGCGCATGGCTGGCCGCGGCAATGGGCGGCTTTCTCGGCTCGGGAACGGCGCGCCCTCGTCCGTCCTGGCACCCCACGGCCGTCGTGACGCATGTCTCTCGCCGTCGTCCCTCGCTCCGATGCCTCCAACAATAGCAGCAGAGTTCTCGACGCCTGCTGTCCCCCTGCACTGCCCAACATGAGAGTCGTCGCCGCACGCCTGGGAGGCTTGGTCCAGAGGAGGGGGTTCGCCAGCACCGCGCGGCGCCTCGACAGCTACGGCTTCGTCGGCCTCGGCCAGATGGTGAGCATATCCGTGTCCGCTCTCAACATGGCAGAGCGGTGCTGACGGGCACGCACAGGGCTACCAGATGGCCAAGAACCTGCAGTCCAAGCTCAGGCCCGGCGACAAGGTCAGCATCTTCGACATCAACGCCGACGCCATGAAGGCGCTCGAGACGGAGATGAAGGCCGCGTCCAACGGCGCGGCCGTCGAGCTGGCGGCCAGCGCCTTTGACGCCTCCAAAGATGCTGTACGTCTCCGCCCTGCTTGAGCCCCGTGTTCTCCCTGCCTCTGCCCGCCCCTCTGTCGTTTTCGTGATGATCACAATTGTTCTATCCATGATACACGCAAGGCCGGCGAGCTGCGTGCGAGCCGGCCCTGTCCTGATTACAACTAATAGCAAATCTGAAACCACACCCGAAGCCACCCTCTCGCGTCGTGTTACTCCTGCATCCATGGAGCGTCTGCGCATCGTTTGCTGACATGCGCCCGCGCGCCGCGTCTAGGATACCGTCATCACCGTCCTGCCCGAGCCCCAGCACGTCCAGGGCGTCTACAAGTCCATCCTGACGAGCTCGCTCCCGAAAAAGGACCGCGTTTTCATCGACTGCTCGACCATCGACCCCTCGACGTCGCGCCAGGTGGCCAAGTCGGTCGCCGACGCCGGCCAGGGCACCTTTGTCGACGCGCCCATGTCGGGCGGCGTCGTCGGCGCCACGGCCGGCACGCTGACGTTTATGCTCGGCGCGGGCGAGCGCGCGGTGCCGCGCGTCGAGCCCGTGCTGCTGCTCATGGGCCGCAAGGTGCTGCACTGCGGCGAGCAGGGCGCCGGGCTGTCGGCCAAGCTGGCCAACAACTACCTGCTGGCGCTCAACAACATCGCGACGGCCGAGGCCATGAACCTGGGCATGCGGTGGGGGCTGGACCCCCAGAAGCTCGCGGGCGTCATCAACGTGAGCACCGGCAAGTGCTGGCCCAGCGAGGTCAACAACCCCGTCAAGGGCGTGGTCGGGACGGCGCCGGCGGGACGAGACTACCGCGGCGGGTTCGGCATCTCGCTGATGAAGAAGGACCTGCGGCTGGCCATGGTGGCGGCCAAGGAGGCGGGCGCGAAGATGGCGCTGGCCGACACGGCGTTTGGGGTGTACGAGGAGGCGGAGAAGCTGGACGAGTGCAAGGGGCGCGACTTTTCGGTCGTGTACAGGTATCTAGGCGGCAAGGAGTAGCGATGTGATCACCTTTGCACACCATGCAGCGTGCCATGGCAGACCGTGACGGAGCCCAATCATCTATTCGGCCGGTGGACCATGAATTCAGCCGCTCCATCCATCAAGGCCACCCTCAGACCCTCGATTCGGCCGAGCGCCGGAGGCGAGAGGCGCTGGTTGGACCTCGACGCCCACCTTCATAAGTGAGCGCCGGGTCGGCGCCGTCCCGAGAGCGGCGATCCACCATGACAGAACGAGATCCGCAAAGTGCTCGTTTCAGCAGCAGGACGTGGATGAATCGCGGTCGTGGATAGAACAGCGGTCATATTGCAGCAGCAGCAGCAGCAATCGATGCCATGTCCAGCCGCAATCGACGCCCCAAGTCTCGTCAGGGCCATGCGGACTTGCGGACTTTGCTCGTACCATCCGCGCCAGCCTAGTCGCGCCCGTCATCTTTTGCCTTTCACCCGTCGCCGCTGTTGGGCGGCTAGTTGCTGCTAGTCCGTGTCAGACCGTCCGGAGCAGATGCGACAAATCTATTTGAAGCCGCGGGCTGCCGTCGGCGGGCGCAACCTCGTTCCGTGCTGTGCGAGTGTCAATGCTTCGTGACTCCTCATCGATAGCTTCGAGCGCCTGGGAGACACTTCAACCACCTGGGAGACGCTTCAACCACCTGGGAGACACTTCAACCACCTGGGAGGCGCTTCAACCACCTGGGAGACGCTTCAACCACCTGGGAGGCGCTTCAATCGTCCGCCACCAAGCCAGCATGTCCCTGGGCGCGAGCGCGGGCCTCGACGCGTGCACCGCCGTGTCGCCCCTGTGCCCCGTCGAGGCCACCGTGCTGGGCTACCGCCCGAACCTCGGGTCCAGCGTCTTCTTCGCCGTCGCCTTCGGGCTGTGCCTCGTGGCGGCGGCGACGCTGGGCGTGTGGAAGCGGACGTGGACGTACGGCGCGGCCATCACCGTCGGGCTGGTGCTGGAGACAGCCGGTGAGTTCCTCTCCTCGCCTCGAGGCGGCTGCAGCATCCATCCGGACCTCGAGTCAACACCATACGACTCCGTATCTCGTCGTCAGCGCTGACCGCTCCAGGCTACGTCGGCCGCATCCTCCTCCACGCCAACCCCTGGGACGAGCACGCCTTTGAGCTGCAGATCTGCACGCTCATCCTCGCGCCCACCTTCATCTGCGTCTCCGTCTACCTGACGCTCAAGCACGTCGCGCTGACGCTCAACCCGCGGCTCTCGCGCTTCCCGCCGCGCTGGTACCCGCGCATCTTCCTGCCCGCCGACCTGTCGTGCCTCATCGTCCAGGCCATCGGCGGCGGCATCGCCGCCGCCGCCGGCCACACCAACCCGCGCCTGCAGCGGGACGGCAACCGCGCCATCATCGCCGGCATCGTGCTGCAGGTCGTCGTGCTCGCGCTGTTTGGCGCCCTCGGCGCCGACTACTGGGTGCGCGTGCGGCGCTACATGCGCGCCCCCGGCGCCGACCCCGAGGCGCTGCGCGTCTGGCGCGACGCCAAGTTCAGGCGGTTTGCGTACGCCGTCACGGGCGCGTACCTGGCCATCCTCGTCCGCTGCGTATACCGGTAGGCCCCCCTCCCTTCTCTCCCCCGTGGCGTCGTGCCAACACCGCGCAGCATAGCCGAGATGAGCGGCGGCTGGGGCAACAGGATCATGCAGGACGAGCCCAGCTTCCTCGTCCTCGACAGCACCCTCGTCCTCGTCGCCGTCTACCTCCTCACCATCTTCCACCCGGGCCTCTACTTCCCCCAGATGCGCAACGGCACCGGGAAGAAGCGCGCCGCCGCGCCTGCTGCCGAGGCTGCGGACCGTGACGCCGAGAGCGAGGAGACCAAGGCCACCGACACGGCCGATTCGTCCAACGACGGGCACAAGGTCGAGGCTGGAGCCTGAGCGAGGGCACCACATTAGCTTGTGCCGTGGTCTGGGATGAAGAAGATATATATACAGGGTTCGAGGCTCGGTTGGCCGTGGCCCGAGCATTGGGTTAGATTGACGGTCATCATGAACTTTGCCGTCTTAGATTCTGGACTTGGGACGTCCACATCACATAGATACCATATCACACAGATACCATACCATTTGCAAATATCGATTTCGCAGTTTCAACCCGAGTCCTTGTGTTGTCTAATCGGGTGCTATCCCCAGAAGGCGCCATGCCCGGCCTCTCCACGGCGCATGTGCTAAAACTTCCGTCATGATTTCACCAGCCTGTCGCCCTCACCATCGTCATCACTCTCCTCTTCCTCCTCGCTTCCCTCCTCCTCCTCCTCCTCCTCCTCCTCCTCCTCTTCATCGTCAGTCTCTTCCTCCGTCTCTTCTTCCGTCTCCCCGCTCTCTTCCTCTTCCTCGGCCAGCCAGTCATCCAGCGTCTTGGCCCCGACGCCTTCCCCGAGGCCATTCGTCCTCGTCGGTGCAGCCCTGGCCGCGTCGTCTAACATTTCGCCGGCTGGCACGGCACTCTTCTCCGCGTCGTACCGAGAAGAAGCGCTGCCTCCATCCTGGTCCCGCAGCTTGGGATCTGGCTCCTTGCCTGCTTCAACCCAGTCCGGAAGAGTCTCGTAGCCTCTCAGGCCGTGAACGCCGCCGCCTCCTGCCAAAACAAGAGTCGCGGAGCCTAGAAGGAATCCCTTTCTTGACTCTGACGGGCTCGGGGCCTGGGGAGCCGGCTTTGGGGCCAGCAGCATCAACGTCGCCAACTGAGGCACCCCTAGCAATGACCGGTACATCCTCGCTCGGTCTCGAAGATCAAACGATGTATCGTACCTCACTAGAAGCAGCACATAGTCCCAGAGTCGCGCTATGGGATGCGTTTCGGCCTCTTGCGGCGGATCCTCCTCTGCTTCTCTCTGCGTCTCCGTCTCCGTCTTCCGGTTGAGGTGATGCAGGTACACCTTGGCAGCGAGCAGCAGTATTTGCCGTTTTGCGGGCTCCGACTCGTTTGGAAACTCCTTGAGCAGGATGCGCAGGACGTCTGGGGCAATGTTGTCTTCGCCGTTCAGCCCCGAAAACTCGCCGACCAGCCAGATGATTGTCGCCCTTGCTTGGGGATCGGTTGCTGAATCGAGATTCTTCGCCAGCCTCACCACGGTGCCGGCATGTCCTTCCGCATCTTGCTGGATCAGGTGTCGGATGACCGTCAGGGACTCTGCCGCCAGGGTTCCATCCAAGCTGGTAATCTGGCCCAGGAGCAGTTTCAAGCACCGGGGTGCCGTAGCTGCATCGGATTGCGCACACCGGCCGATGGCTCGCACCGCCTCGCGCACTAGGGCCTTGTTTGACCCTTGCGAAAAGTGCTCCAGCTCCTTCAGGACGAGGCTCTTGACATGGATGGGGCTATGCGGGAAGATGATGGTCAAGACTTCAAGCTTCAGCTCCCATACCGACGCACTGTCCGTCGCCTTGACGAGGAAGTGGCTTGCATACTTGACAAAGTCGGTAGGTCGGAGTAGGCACACCGAGACAATGTTGTAGAGGGCAATCTGCTGAACGTCCTGGGCGCCTCTCAGAAGCGCAATCAGCGGGCCGACCGCGAGCTTCACATACTCTGGTGTTCCAACATCAACGTAGCACCGCGTGACTGCAATGACGACTCCAGAGTTTCGGCTCTGTAGAAGAGGCCTGATGGAGTTCAGCAGCAGCAATAGGTCCGGGTTCAACGACACTCGGCCCTGTCCTCGCGCGGAGCCTGTCGCCTCGCCGTAAAAGTTATCAATGCCCGCCTCCCTTTGCGGCTCGTCTGGCGGCTGGTTCATCTGCGGAAAGCACCTTCGCGCATAGTAGGTCATCAGCCTGAGCATGGCCAGCTGGCTCCACTCGTCCATGTCGACAATCTTCCTGACCAAGCTTCGGTAATGCTTGTGGATGAGGTCTATCCTCTCGGGGCATATCTCCAGAAAAGCCACCACGGCACCTCCAGCCACGTAGTACTGCTTGTCGCCGAGGAGCGTCGCGAGGTAGTCGATCAGCTGCGGCGACTGACTGGGGTCCAAGCGGTAGCACTTTGGGATCGCCAGCGCCGCGGCCTTGCGCACGTACGGACTCATGTCGACGACGCCCTTCTTGATGGCCAGCGACACGATCTGGCTGATGACGGGCACGCGGATGCCGGACATGGTCTTGAGAGCCAGCGCGCGGACCTGGGGGTTCGCGTCCGAGAGCGACTTCTGGATGGTGTTGATGGAGAGGAGGGCGAGGTCGGGCTCGTGCTCGGCGTGGTGGATGAGGTAGATGTACACCAGCTTCTTGATCTCGATGTTCGGCGACGCGACGTTCTTGACGACCGAGGAGAAGAAGGGCAGCGTCTTGTGGCTGCGGTACATCATCTGTGGGCTGTGTCAGCGAGACGCAACGGAGGCTTGCTTCGACGGGTGGACGAACGGATATGACGCGGCGCAGCCCTTCAAGGACCTCTCGGTCGTTTCTGCTGTCCAGCAGCTTCCGCATCTGGGTCCGGTCGAGCGGGCGGGAGCTCGTGCGGACATTGCGCGTAGCTTGGGCGGCGTCGAGGGTCAGCTCTCTCGCTGGCATAGCAGTTAGCTTCAGGCTCGCAGGCGCATGCTTGGGCGCTGCTTACCAGTCTCCATGAGACTCGAGATCCTCGCTATTGACTCCATGTCGACGGCGCGGCTCGTGGGCTCGACTGCAGCGCGCACTGCGGGTGTCGAGCTTGGGAGTGGTGGTTGTAGGAATGACGTTTGGAGGCAGGCGTCTCGTGCTCGACCGCAATGGAGACACCCCACCTCACTGCCCGGTACGTACTTCGAACCCTCCCACCACAAGCAGCCTCATGTAAGGCACGAGATCGATCCCATTTTTGTCTATCAAGCTGCATTATCAGATCAGAGAATCACAGGCATTCCCGCCGGCTCATACACAGATCTCAGTTCACCGTTTTCTTCCTGCTTCTTGCAAAGGACAATGCTTCCTCCCCTCCGACGCCAGAGAATGCCCTCCACCCTCAACTCATGAACCTCGAAGACACGGCCAGGATTCACGGCCAGAGCGATACGATACCTTGTTGTCAAGCAAATGCCCATTGCGCTCGGCTCTATTGAGAGAATCTACCCTACCACCCGGCCATCCTCGGTGATCCGGGACAACAGTCAAGTCTCTCATCCGGCATTGGACCATGCCTCGTCCAATCGTCCTCTCACCAGCAACACCATCCGAACTCCTCACATACATCCTCTCCTACCACACCCACCCCACGACCCTCCTCATCAGCTGGCCCCGGCAGCAGTTCCTCGACGCCCTCATCCAGGACATGAAGCAACAGCTCCCTCCCCCCGCCAGCCAAGACCAAGACGACGACCATCCGTCTCCGAGCCATCCGCTGCTCAAGGCAACCCTCATGCAGGTCGCCGTCTCGCGCCACATCCGCATCGTCTTCATCCCGACAATAACCCATCTACGCGCCTACCTCGCCACCTTCTCCGCCGCCGAGTCCCGGATCCCGCCGCCGCCGCCGCCGCCGCCGAGCCTCACGTCGCCGGGCCCAGCGCCGCTGCTCCTCGTCTACGGATTTCTGGAACTGCACCGCGACGGGAGCGAGTGGTCTGCGCAGGGGCTGAATACCTCTGCCGCAGGGTTCGTGGAGAGCGCGGCGAGGAATGGGTTTCGGGCGGCCATCATGGAGCCGAGACGGACGGACGATGACGATGAGCTGCGGAAGGCTCTCGATGAGAACGTGCCGGTGCTCAATGGAAGCACGAGAAGAGACGACGGCTCTTGGAGTGGTCGAACTGCCCCTATCCAGAGAGTTCTCGCTCGCTGGTTTGAGTTTGAATCACACAAGGACGTGTCATAGTATCAGGCCTAATATTCGACATCAGAATCATTGTCCTTCATTATGCCAAGACTCTATCGCCACTGTCCATGCCAAAGAGCATACAAGCCGCCGAACCCAACGCCAGACCGTGGTATCGCACATCATGCCTCGTCATAGTAGTCTTCCGCAACCGACCCCTGCTTGGCAAAATGCCTAGCCAATGGTTTGCTCCATCTCCGTAATGTACAGCTTGATGTGAGACTCCATCTTCAGGTACTCATCGTACGCGGTGTGAACCTCATTCTCAATGTTCTCCTTGAGGTCGAGCATCTGTAATTGTTAGCATCCACATGCATACAGCCAATATCGGCTCAGGGGGGTAGAGGGAGGCGTACCTTCTTCTCCGTCTGCTCTATCCTGACTCTCCGTATCTCCATCTCCTTGGTCTTGTCTGTGTGCTCCTCAGTTAGTTTCTTATGCACGGCCCTCAGCTCGTGCATCTTCTCCTTTGCTTCCTGTGCCTTTTGGCTGCTCTGCTCGCGCAACTTCTCCGTCCGCTCTGTCCATTTGCTCAGCTGTCGCTTCAGCATCGACTCCGCCCTCTCTACCTCGCGGGCGTTGTTGCCCCTCTCAGACAGGGCATCCCGTTGCTTGGAATTCTTCGCCATTTCCTCCTCCTCCTTGCCAAGTTCTGCGGCGACATCGTCGAGGACCTTGATACATTTTGCCACCTCCGTTGACACGACTGTGAAGGATTCCGCCGATGTCTGAAGCGCTCGCGCCCGTCGATCGAGCGCGTCGATGTGCGACTTGTCGTTGTTTAGAATCTCGCGTAGCTCTGCGAGGTTGTCCTGCAGCGCCGACGGACTTTGGAGCATATACGGCCGCAGCTTGGCGCTTTCTTGCTTCAGCGTCAACTTTTCCTGTGTCTTTTGCTCCAGCAGACTCGTCAGTTCGCCCTTCTTCTGCTTCGCGTCCTCCAAACGCGTCGCAACCCTCTCTTGGTTCCGTCGCAGCTCTAACAACCGCTTCTTTAGGTCCTCGTTCCGCATCGTCTTCTCCCGTACCTGCATCTCCATTGCCTTGCGGTTATGCTTCATGTCCTCCAGCCGGCCCTCGTTGTCCTGGTTCTCTGTATATAGCGTCTCTATCCTCGCCTTGGCTGACTCCGTCTTGTTGAAGTGTGCATCAATGACGCTGGTCTGTGACTCGCGGAAGCGCACAAAGTTGATGAGGTAACTGAAGATTTTGACGAGGCGATCGTACGTCGGCTTGTACAGGTCGTTGAAGCTGAAATCTGTGATTCCACACTCGAACAGCAGCCGCCGGAGCGACACATAGAAGCCCATCAGGTTGCGCGTGTCGGTGGAGATCACATCGGAAAATTCACCGCAGACGTCTTCGGCGGCCGCGCGCATAGCCGGCTCGACCGTTTCGCGTGTCGCATTCAGAAGCAGTTCCGCAAACCACTCAAATATTTGCTGTACGTGCGCTGGGTTCGGCTTCTGGAGGTCGGCGACCGTGAAGTTGATTCCGATGTCGGTGATGCAGCCAACGATCTCGCGGTCGGGGAGGCGCATGAACGCGTCCGCCTCTTCCTCCTTCTTGCGGGACCTGTTCTGCTGGGAGTTGGGAATAATGCTCATCCTCGGGTTGTACGTCATTGTTCTGGTATTTCGCGCGCTGGCGCAATCAATTCGCAGTGTCGCGTCGTGGGTTGAAGATGTGTGCGTTGCGATACCGGTGTGGTGCTGATGTGGAGGTAAACAGCACAACGCGTTGCTGTAGAAACAACAATGATCACGGACACCACGTGACCACCACACCTTCAACAACGTCTCAGGCTGTCTTTCAGCGAACAACATGATAATATTTTCATTGCTGTTTTCGTTGAAGAGCTGGTTTTCATATTCATGTGGCTTTTTGGCTCCATTTTACCTGATACTTTGCTGTGGCTAGGTCGAGTTTTACCTCGGACGGCGAGTCGTCTACCAGCTCTTCCGAGGGAAGCAAAGCCGTAGAAGATGATTCGATCTTCTACTCCATAAATTTTTTTGTTTCATCAAGGCACGGTTAAAAATACCGCTTGGTGAAGACCCGTTGCTCGTGCGCCGCAGAGCTCATGGTCAAGCTTCCACATGAGTCCAATGTACTTCGTATCAATCGCGTATAAGCAGTACATATAGCCTGAGTGCAATACATGCAGAGCATTCTATCCCATTTTACTGTACAAATATCCCCAATTCATCACCGGTGCTACCTCATCCTTCGCAACCTCATCGCCCTACGCCGCAAGGTTCCTCAACGCCGTCACCAGCGCCGGCGGATTCGCACCCACCATCTCATCCACCTTCTTCCCATCCTTGAAGAAGAAAAACGTCGGCATCGCGCGCACGCCCAGCGCCTGCGTCACCGCCGGCAGCGCGTCCACGTCAAACTTGACGAAATGCACCTTGTCTTTGAACTCGGCCTCATCCGAGTGTCTGTGACGCGGCCACACGTTAGCCACTGCCGTGTTCGACATGCACCATGAGCATACAAGTAGAGGGGGAGGAGAGGGGACGTACTTGGCCAGGATGGGCGCAATGGCTTTGCAGGGCCCGCACCATTCGGCAAAGCAGTCGACGATGACTTTGGGGTTGTCGGACACAGCCTTCTGGAACTCCTCAGCGCTGAGGTACCAAATGTCAGCACGGCTTGATTATCTTTCCTTCGTTGTTGGAGTGCTCACGTTTTGACTTCGTGGACGATCCTGTTGGACGGCGTAGAGTGAAAGGCTCTCACCGAGGCCAGTGGTCGGGCCGGTCGCGTCGCAGACGCCAGAGATCGGACAAAGCGTGCTGAAGACATGATAGCAGGAGTAGTCCTCACAAGAAATTGCAAAACTCTATAAATTGCGATTGAGGAGGCAAGTGGGTTGGTGATGGTTGATGGTTGATGTATGAATCAAAAGTCCGCATGGGGGCCAGATCGGGATATGTGGAGGAATGGCCATGAGCTAAGCAATCTGATTTGCCGAGACGGCCGATCGCGCAAACAGCAACTTCGCCTCCCAGTCATCCAGAGAGCGCTCAAGATGGAATCCTTTCAACATGCTCTTTGTAATCATGGGGGGACAATTGTCTACAGTCTACAGCGCATGCACTGCAACAAGGCGCGGCTTCACTCATTTGCTTCCATTGACGTCGCTCTCGAACGAAGTAGCCACATCATATACAACAAGAGAGCATATGCAACCAGCACACGCCCGATGGCAAGATTCTCAAAGTCATTCCCAGATGTGATCGATGAGTCCAGCAACATGGCCTTCCCTTCTTCCCCGTCCAACAACGTTCCTTCTATATAAAACAAGGCACCATATCGTCGAGAAACCCAGACGACTCCGTATGCGCGCTTCGGCTGAATACCGTTTCCCTGACGAGACCAGTTCCGTTACCTTCCTCCCATGGTTGCAGAGAGGTAGAGAGCAGGCCGTCTGTCTGCAAAGACTCCATCCGATGCTGTGAAAGCTTCTGCCCATAGAAAGAAACGGCCGGGTCCCGATTCAGGGGTTGCCAGGTAAACGCCAGCGATGAAGATCAATTCCAAATAACAAACTAGCCGAGATCAACTCTGCTTCAAAGCACGGGTATCATATGCATTATATGTACTCAGAATCGAGAAAAGCAAAATTGCAGGTCGTCGCAACGCAAGTCGACACGCAAGAATGAAGTGATGTAGAGGGTGAAGAAACAAAAGCCGTCCCCCTATGGTGGTCCTCTTGAGATGGGCGCGGCCGGGTAGAAGATTGAAGAGTTCCCTTTCGCATTTTTCTTCCGGTTTTTTGTAGTCGTTTGATGTTTTGCAAGTGTTTGTGATTTTGTGGTGTTTTCCAAAAAAATGTTCAAGGAGTGGCTCGGGTCAGTTGACAGCGACGAAAGCAAATACAAAGGAGAGTAATAGATTGAGTCAAGGAAAATTGTCGTAGGACTGCAGCCAAAGTCCGTCGGCGGCGGGTAATTTCGGGAACTCTTCTCATCCGGCGTTGCTCATCATCAAGGTTCATCACATGAAAAGGGGGCCGCTCTTCCTCCTCTCTTGGCTATGCCCCTGGCCGTCGAGGGATACTCGCGGATGAATATCCAGCAGCTTGGCGCTTCCAGCGCTGAAGTTTCGGGCGTGGCCCTTGCCCACATTCACGCTTCTAGCGCGTTGCAGGTCGGCCTTCTCGCTTACGGGAGAGACGGGAGAGACGGGAGAAATGGGGGCTTCGTTATCCTCATCGCCGGAATCGACATTCAGGAGACCCTCGCGGCTGCGCATTGTGTCCCGGTCATGGCGGTGGAACTGGACGACTTGGGGTTTTGCACCCACAGCACCCCATTTCACATCACCTTCTTGCATCGGCTCATCCTCATCGCTGCTCGGGCGACCCTCCCCGGACCGGCGCCCAGCCTTGAAAAGGCTAGAGCCGCGGTCCGGTGCTAAGCGAGAGAGATAGTCGTCATCGGCGATGGCCAGGTCTTCCTGGGTGCTATTAGTTGACGAATCAGACAGCGGCTGTTCGCGGCGGTTCGCTCGTGCGGAGCTGTCGCGCATTGTCGACATCGTCCGCCGATTTCCAACCCGCCCCGAGAGCCAGGATCCTTCCGAGTCGATTGACGCTAGAGAGATGGACTGGTGGGGATCTGGTGACTGCGCGCCATAGATCCTTTCCGTCGCTGTAGGCGTCTGACGAACTCCCTCTATGGGGCGAGGGTCAGACGGCGGCGCGCCCTGGTGTGCGAAGCGTCTCAGTTGCTTCTCCGTCTCCGGTGTTTTAACCTCTGCGACAATAGGGAGCGGCGGCTCTGCTTCGGGAGACTGCATGCGCGAGTCGGGGGGCGACAGTGGAAATTCCGGAAGGTCTTCGCGGAACCGCGATCGTGTTCGTTTGGGTGCCGCGCCGATCTTACTCGCCAGGTAGTTGCCCTGTATGGGCACGTCATCGCCTTGTAGTCTTGCCAAGGCCTCCGCCTGAGCTTGAGCCTGAGCCTGAGCGGTTGCAGCAGCATACATCTCCTCGCGAGACGTGTTGGAGAAGGATGACGGGCCAGAGTTGCGCCGGTTCCTCCCTCCCCACTTCAGGAACGAGGTGAAAGAGAGACGAGCGGCCTTGATGCTGCTTTCCGAGTCCTTTCGTGGAGAGTCGTCCTCGACCATCGTCTTGTCCTTGTCTGAGCTCAGCGTTGACTTCGACTGCGACTTCTTGGCCCGCAAAATGCCGGCGAGCATGGAGCCCTGCGGCAATGCCGAAACAGGTTCATCGACCTCCGGAGGAGGCACGGTGCGCACTATCGGCACCTCAGGCTCCTCAACTGACGATGGCTCCTCGAGAGGGGTGGTGTCGGTTCGGTGGAATGACTCTAGTGGCTCCTTCGACTGCGCTTCTTCGGCACCGACCGTGGGCTCGGACGTAGGCGACTCACGCCTCTTGGAAGAGGTCACGACCGCTGAAGGAGGATCAATTCCCAGTCCGACCAGTTCGCGGCCCATGACGCCACGTTCAAGGTTCTCGGGCGGTGGCGTTCCCGACTTCTTGGCCTCTGCCTCTTCTCTCCGCTGCTTCTCGGCTCTGCGGACGAGCCTGCGCTCCATTCTCTCCTGGTCATCTTGTCGTTTCCTTTCGCGCCTTCTGTTATCCCTCTCCATCAGTTCTCTTAGATCGCTGGCGTCGAGGCCATCGGCGAGGTCGTCTATCCTCCGGCGCGAATCCAGCATCTCTTCCGGTATGGCCTCCCGCTCAGCATAGCTCTTCTTTTGTGAGCCAGCCCGGGTCGGCGCCGATGCTCTTGATGGAGTCCATCGGGTTCCTGGAGCGCATCGCAACGTCGGCCGCGGCGCCAGAAGCGAATCCAGCGCAGACACTTTGTAGGAAACGAAATCCGAGTCTGATGACCGCGTCGAATGAAGGGAGTCGGGGAGAGGTAGCGACACGTTGGACGTGGGTTTATCCCACTGGCCGCCATTGCCCGTCGTCTTGACTCTCTTGCTGCTCTGCTTGGTCAAGGCCCCGGAGGCCCATGCATCGGCGGCAGCCCGCGTAGGCATGAAGGCGCTCATGGCCTTGATCTCGGCCTCTCTGTCGGGGTCCTCCCTCCTCCTCTTGCTGCTCTTCCTCCTCGTTGGAGGATGGCTGTTCTTGTGATGTAGGGTCGGCGCTCGCTCCCAGGCAAGGTCCTCTGGCCGGCCGTCGGTGGCGCTGCCAGCGGGATGGGTTCCTTCCCGAGCGCAATTGTCGTGCCGATCAACCCGGATCAAGTCATTGCGTCCGGGGGAGAAACTGTACGTTCGCTGTCGACGCTGCAGCTTGGCGGGTTCTGTACGCTGCTTCTTCTTGGAGACGGCCCTCGTCATGGCTCCCTCTGCGTGGCTCCGCGGCGGGGGCCCCTCGCCGTCTGAGAGAGCGGCACCGCTCCTGGAGCGCTTACGGGCGCCCTTGCGCCGAAATGACCACAAGGCCATCGGACGCTTTCCGTCTCGATCGATGGTGATTACAATTTGTCGTGGTATGGATGTCGATTAACGTTCTGGTGGTAAATCGGCGGCTTGTACGGTTGCATCGTGGTTGTTGGGAAAGCGGCTGTGAAGTTGAAGGATCATGAAGGTATGACAAGCACGGGTGACCACGGCTAATTAAGTGGTCGTTCGGTCGGTCGGTCGCCCGGTCGATCGCGCGACAAGGAGGGGGCTCGAAAGTATTTCGGCGCAACAGGAGACGAGAATGAGAGCAGTCGTCGGCCGAGGGCGGAGAGAAAGCGCTGGCGGCACGTGTTGGGCGTCGAGGGCGTCAAACGGGCGGCTGCGGTATGCAGAGAGCCAGCGGCAAAGCGTGGGGAGACAATCAATGTCCCAGCGGTGAGGGATGGTTCGTATTGTACGGCGCACGGCGGGATGGAATGCACACGCGAATCCTGGCAGCCTCAGGGTCCCAGAATAGAACGAGGGACTGGTTCCAGAGCGTCCAGGGCGCTGAGCTGAGGGAGGCCGTGGTAATTGCTGGTGACAATAAGAGCAGGCAATGCTGTGTAGGAGTGAGCAATGCAATCCAGTCAGGCGTCCAGTGGGAGAATGGAGGGCGGAGATGGCGCCGTGTCTATCGGGGCCTGCGCGGCGGGAGGACGCGGTTAAAAATGACGGCCATTCCGCTGCCAGGGTGCTCAGTGGAGGCACCTGGGGCTCGCAGTCCACTACGAGTACCTCGGTGGGTGCTGGTGGCCCTGGCGGGCGGCAAGCCTGGTCCGCAGCGCGAGGCAGCGCCTCAGGAGGGCGCTTTTTTAGTGCCATCACGGATCGAATCCCACCTGGAGGTACGCGGCAGTGGGTATCGGCGTGCCGCAGCACCGGCGGTGAGGTACTCGGCAGCGCCGTACCGCCCTTGCATGATTCGGTCTAGCTGGCTGCCTGGGGCCAA
The DNA here is from genome assembly GCA_024340505.1 of Tolypocladium nubicola. Taxonomy (NCBI): domain Eukaryota; kingdom Fungi; phylum Ascomycota; class Sordariomycetes; order Hypocreales; family Ophiocordycipitaceae; genus Tolypocladium; species Tolypocladium nubicola. The sequence goes on along the minus strand of JALHCA010000623.1, from coordinate 17,384 downwards.
TATCCAGCGGTCAATCCAACGGTCCCAGCGACCCGTTGGAGACCCGTTGGAGGGACCCGTTGACCCTCGGGGGGCAGGGGCGCCCAAGCACCCACCATCATCCACTTTGCTCTCTGTTGGCACCAGCAACCTTCCAGATGTCTCGATCGGCGTCAGTGCCACGGCTGTTCGACGCTGCGCTCTGTGCCGCCTGCTGGCTGCTGGCTGGCAGAGAGGACAGAACGCCGGTGTGACAATGGGCAGAAAACGCAGGGGGCCAGAGCGGGGCCCGTGAAAAGGCTGGGTTGCGCGCACCTCTTCCCAACGACAAGGCAGAAGCGCCTCAGTGCGAGTGAGCGTCTTCCCGCACCCGTCCCACCAAGGTACTCCGTACGAGTATACTTCGTGCGAGTGCTTCGTGCGAGACCACGATCCTCCGACGACGACATTTAGGTACTCGGCGTCTGCTCGATGCCTGTGCTAACTGGGCTCGAGACGTGTCCTGCCACCCGCTCTCTGCGCCTGCCAAGACGCTGTCACGCTCGATCTGCAGTGGAGGCGCGGCAGTGCACGCATTGTGCTGTAAAAGTACGAGTACTCCTTACACACGCCCGTCTCGGCCTGATCCATCCCTCCAACCAACCGTGGACGGTCACGTCGGTGCCGTGCGTGCTGCGAAAGACCTAATGAGCATGCAGCTATCCCCAATAGTGTACTCGTATGCGGCCTCGCGCTCCCCAGCGCCGCAAGGCTCGATATGTCTCGTGGCGCCTCTCCGTCTGCCTGCCCCTTGAAATGGCACTGCGACAAGGAGCGGTTCCATGTCTTGAAAGTACACACAAGGGCGTACGGAGACCCCGACCTCCGTCTGAGATCGGTGGCCACGCTCTCAACAGTCTCTGGATGCTGCGGATGGATTGATGGCCTCTGCTTGGCGCAAAAGTCCATCCGCGTCCTAGCCCACGGCACGGGTGTGGTCACGAGCAGCCTTCTCGTACAGTACGAGCAGGCTCGATGAGGGGAATCACGATGTACAATACGCAGCGCGTTGCCACCGCGCAGCCACTTTTAGCGCACGCCTCCCTCTTGTTCATGATCCCGTGCCTCTACCGCCGCGGCCCTTCGAGACGGGAGGATGGATGTCGGGCTCGTTGGCGCCGGCGCCGCCCTCTTCCGTGGAGCATGGACGACCCAGTGGCCAGTCAGGCTTTCGAGCTCGCCTTCGACGAGACGTCTGAGGCTCCTCGACAAGTGGCTGTCGCCGGTTCGTGATCCAGATCCCGCTCACTGTGTCTCGACCCTACCCGCGCTGTCTTGCCTTGGAGCCTGAGCCGGTTGGGAGCAGTTTGCTCCGCGCCGTCCCCACGTTTGATTCCCGGTCCTGTACTCGTAGCCTACAGTACGAGTACTTCGTGCCTCGTTCACTCGTACTCGTGCGGGAACCTTCGTATCACCAGGAGCCGTTTGCCCTGGACCCGCCTCGACCCTTCGTATTCACCCGTCTTCTCGGTTCTGCCCACAACAGAGGCGGAAGAGGCTGAGCAACGGGTAGAATGTGATTCCACGCCTCGGAGCTTGGTACCACCGCCACTCTCCCAGCGTTTCCAACATGTCCACGATGCTGACGTCTGTTGGCGAGTTGCAATATTGGCTCCCTGACCCAAGCCACTGATGTCGAGACTAGCGCCAGCTCCAATGACTGGCGGCGCGGGACCAGCCACGGCAGCTTTGAACAGGGATCCGCCGGGATGGACGATCCCTGGCCGTGGTCATGATCAGCCCGTCATGACAGACACCTGAATTCTCTCCAAGCCCTGTTATCTCGGGTTGGCGGACGTCATGGCGGGGTGCATTGCCCAAAAAACCGGTTCGCGATCCATGATCCCGTCCACCAGGACCTGACAAGCAATTGATCATCACCAAGCACTTCCATTTCTAGATGGCTTCTTGATGCTTACGGGGATGCGAATTCACGTCGAGGCGGAATGGCTTAGCACGCCTTGCACGCCTCATCAGGCTTGAGCCAATATCTCTGGAGTCGCACCGGCTGCAGGTTCCCGTACGTTGCAGCATTTGTCGTGCCTGCTTGGTGTCTGTAGCACGTTCACCGACGTCTGGACAGGAGTACGTCGCTCTGCTGAGCAAGGTTGCTGGCGAAGCCTCGTCTCTGGCTGGAATGGTGTTCCTGGAACTGCGCCGTGGGATTGGCCACCTTACTCACCCCAGATCGATTGACCATTGATGCTTGGTCCGCCATGCAAACTCTCGAAGCCTCCAGTCTGACTCCAGACCATTGAGACATCGCCGGGGCTTGCGGATAAGCCTTCAAACATGGGCCAGTCTGCGCATAATCCACGGCATCCATGTTCCGTGTCGCCAAGTTCAATTTCGCCAAATCCCGAGCCTGACGAATCCCTTACGCCATCATGCCAGTCAGTCCACCCTTGTAGAACTCAAAACGACAACCGCAAGATTCGTTTGGGGGGAATTGCTTTGTTGCTGGAATCGATTTCCAACTCGCCCTCCCGCATCGCAGGCGCCGTTCCTGTGGCACAACCAGTTGTCATGAGAGCCTCGATGACGAGATATTTACCTGCCGACGTGATTCCAACGTCAAACGAGGGCCTCTGAGCCCGAGTGATGAAAATTATCATAATAGCGGGATTCATCATTCCATGTTGCTGCGCGGATCTTGCCGCCTAGCCAGTCGATCCATGGAGGGAAAACCAGGCCGGCCAGCAGCCTTTCGGGTATCTCATCGGTCTGGACCGAACGCATGAGGAGCGACCACGTGGATGCATGGCAGCAGTGCGTCGTCTCATGAATTGATGCACGGAGCCGACAGCGGTTGGACGCATAGCCTGCCATTGGGCTCCAAAGCAGCATTACAACACAGCAGTACGGCGGAGAGCAGTCATGATTCGAGCAAAAAGAGCGCTTGGGTGCCGTAAACGAATAGTTGCCATGTCAAATTCGGTTGCAAAACCAGTCTCGTCTCTCCAGCTATGCAGGTCCATCGCCTCCCGAGATTGTGTCCGACTCGCAGTATGTCACGACGGCTGGCTCCTCCACGCAATTTGCTGCGGCGCCTTCCTGGTGATATGAAAGGGTGTTTGCTCGACCCAGTAAGCACTACGACTGCTTCAGATCCTCGCTTGGGGTCTCGATTGGAACTGGTCGCTTCATTACCGACGCGGGCAGTGTGGAAGCAGCACGTCCGACAGCCCGACCTACCCTATACCTACACACACCTCCGGGGCGCCGTTCGCACGCCTGCGGTTTCCTAGCATCGTTTAATTACGGTATAAGATATTTACATGGAACGCCTTCCCGAAGATGGAGACTCCCGATGCGCTGATTGACCCACTGGTAGATGCGGGGATGGGAGCTGGCGGATGCCCCGACGCTTGTCCCGTCGCTTGTCCGCGGCTTACATCCGAGTATGACTCGTTTCGCCGAACCACCACCTCGACTGAACAACAATAGAAGCATGAATTGCTGCCGCTTTAGCACTTGATCTGGAACTACAACAGTCGCAAAATGTCAAACATAATCGTAGTTATCGGGTGAGTACCTATGCGATTTCGAACGATGAAATGCCACGGCTGACGGTCTCCAGAGCTGGCGTGAGTGGCCTCACCTCGGCACTCTTGCTCTCAAAGAGCAAGGCAAACACGATCACCATCGTTGCAAAGCACATGCCCGGCGACTACGATATTGAATATGCGTCGCCATTTGCCGGTGCCAATATGCTGCCGTGCGTCTTCCCTACCTGTGGCCCCCTGGGCAGCCTCTTACACAGCGGCGTACAGGATGGCAAGAGACGAGAACAGCAGATGGGAGCGACGAACCTGGCCAGAGCTGAAGCGAATTACCGAGGAAGTTCCTGAGGCTGGAATCCACTTTCAAAGTGAGTCTCTTTGTCTGCTCGTTCACAAGGCCCCATTTCTTACGACTGAGGGCAGAGAACCACGTATTCAGACGGGAGAAGGACATGCAAGGCTCCTGGTGTGCCATGGATCCTCTCTTCGACCGAGACCCCTGGTACAAGTCCCTGCTCCCCGACTACCGCGAGCTGAGCGAGGACGAGCTGCCCGCGGGCCACGATTCGGGCTGTGAGTTCACGAGCGTGTGCATCAACACCGCGACCTACCTCCAGTGGCTGCTCGGACAGTGCCTCAAGAACGGCGTCGTCATCAAGCGCGCGGTCCTCTCCGACATCGCCGAGGCCAAGACCCTGAGCCACACCAGGCAGCCGGCATCCCTCGTCGTCAACGCCACGGGCCTCGGATCCCTCAAGCTCGGCGGCGTGCGGGACGCGACGATGGCGCCCGCGCGCGGCCAGACGGTCCTCGTGCGCAACGAGTGCCACCCCATGTTCACGACGTCGGGCACCGAGGAGGGCGACACGGAGATACTCTACGCGATGCAGCGCGCGGCTGGCGGCGGGACGATCCTGGGGGGCACATACGACGTGGGCAACTGGGAGTCGACCCCGGACCCCAACATCGCGGTGCGCATTATGAAGCGCGCGGTCGAGCTGCGTCCGGACATTGCGGGCGGGAAGGGCATCGAGGGGCTCAGCATCGTCAGGCACGGCGTGGGGTTGCGTCCGTACAGGAAGGATGGCGTGCGCATCGAGGAGGAGAAGATGGACGATGGAACGTGGATTGTGCATAACTACGGACATGCGGGCTGGGGATATCAGGGGTCGTATGGCTGCGCGGAGAGGGTTGTCGAGCTGGTGAATAAGATTCGCAAGGAAAAGGGGGAGAATGTCGATGACGAGCCGAAGCTTTTCTCCTGGGACTAGCGAGTTCAAGGTCGAACGCCGCGTCATTCTTCGCATGTATGAAGTATCGCCAATTAACACATGAGCAACCTGAACAGAGCCATCTTGGAGTGCTGATGTGGCAACGTGGTTACTCGGCATCTGGATCCGCGCACTTCACTTCAAGTGTACGGTGGAATCCCAATCAATCTTGTTCTACCTTCTTCCAATGCGAAGCCTATAAATATTGGATTGCGAAATGTAATATTCCATGTATTGGCCGCGCGACCTTTGTCCTGACTCGGCCGCCAGCAATTCCCACGGACCCACCTCTTTCGAAGCTCCAGCTCAAGCTCCAGCTCACCTTCAACCTCCAACCCATCGGACCGAGGTTGCCATAGCCGCCCACGATGCCACGCCCCGAGGCGCCCGCCCACGAGCGAGCCTGGCGCCTCGCCCTCGACGTCGCCAACGGCCGGCACCCGCTCTCGGCGCTCGTCCCGCCCGCGCTCTGGCTCGTCGACGCCGCGCTGTGCGGCCTCGTCATCTGGAAGGTCCCCTGTGAGTCCACGCTCGCCTCGCCCCCCGGATCCGCGCGGCCCTTGCTGAACAGCGCCCCGCGTCGCGCCGCAGACACCGAGATCGACTGGACCGCGTACATGGAGCAGGTCGCGCAGTTCGTCGCCGGCGAGCGCGACTACACCAAGATGGAGGGCGGCACGGGGCCGCTCGTCTACCCGGCCGCGCACGTGTACACGTACACGGGGCTGTACTACCTCACGGGCCGCGGCGAGGACGTCCTCCTCGCGCAGCAGCTGTTTGCGACGCTGTACATGGCGACGCTGGCGGTGGTGATGCTGTGCTATTGGCGAGCCAAGGTGGGTGGGCACATCGACGTCTGGGCCGGCGGCGACGAGCGAGCGAGCGCTGAGAATCTCTCCCCACACAGGTCCCGCCGTACATCTTCCCGCTCCTGGTCCTGTCGAAGCGGCTGCACAGCGTCTTCGTCTTGCGGTGCTTCAACGACTGCTTCGCGGCGCTGTTTCTCTGGCTCGCCATCCTCTGCTTCCAGCGGCGCCGCTGGACGCTGGGCAGCCTGGCGTACAGCTGGGGCCTCGGCATCAAGATGTCGCTGCTGCTGGTGCTGCCCGCCGTGGGCCTCGTGCTGTTCCTCGGGCGCGGCTTCACGGGGAGTCTACGGTTGGCCTGGCTGATGGCGCAGGTGCAGCTTGTCATTGCGCTCCCTTTCCTGGCCAAGAACTGGCGGGGATACTTGGGACGGGCCTTTGAGCTCTCGCGGCAGTTCAAGTTTGAGTGGACGGTCAATTGGCGCATGCTAGGCGAGGAGCTGTTTCTCAGCAAGTACTTCTCCCTGGTTCTACTGGCGAGCCATGTCCTCGTCCTCCTGATCTTCATCACCACGAGATGGATCCGGCCGGCACATCGACCGCTGTCTGCCATGATCCCAGCGTTCCTTCAGGGCAAGTCTCCCTTCACGCCGCAGGAAGAACTGCGAGTGTCCAGCCGGATCACCCCCGCGTACGTCATGACGACCATCCTCTCCGCCAACGTGATTGGGCTGCTCTTCGCAAGGTCCCTCCACTACCAGTTCTACGCCTATCTCGCGTGGTCCACGCCGTACCTGCTGTGGAAGGCATCGCCGCACCCACTCCTCGTCTTTCCGCTCTGGCTCGCGCAGGAATGGGCCTGGAACGTCTTCCCGAGCACCGACGCCAGCTCTGCCGTTGTCGTCAACGTCCTGCTGATCACAGTCGTCTTGACATATTTCGGTACCGCGAGGGATGGCAGCGCCCAAGAACAGAGGAAAGCCACCGGGGCCAAGAACAAGTGATGGATGGGGTGGGTTCCTCGACGGGTCTTGGGGTAGAAAGCGTTGCGTTGCTCACTCGTCCTCGGAGTCGCTGGGAGGCATCCTGCCGACGTTTGAGTCGTCTTCTTCGTCGCTGAGGTCGTACGCGTTCTTGGTAAACTCTTTCGGCCTGGGAGCGAAGCCCGTCAGTGTCTGCTCGGTTGCTTGTCCAGTGTAGGCCTACCAGTAAGGCTGCTTCCGCCACAGCTTCTCGTCGCGCACAATGTTGACGATCTCGCCCGCAGCCCGGGTGTCCTCGGCGCCTGCGTCGTACCGCTCAGCCACGACGAAGCCGCCGCGCTTGATCCATAGCGTGTTGCGGAAGCGCTGCGCGAGCTCGACGACGACGGGCTTCTTGTTGGGCAGCTCGCACGTGTACAGGTTGTTGCCCTCGGGCCTGACGACGCGCACGAGGACCTGGTTGGGCTGGAGGGAGGCGGGGGGCGTCAGGGCCTCTTCCGCCGCGGCGAGGACGTTGCGCTTTGGGCGGCCCATTGGTTGCTCACGGAGGCTTGCTGTTCTGGGATGCGGGTTCGTCAACTTGGAGTCAACCTGAAGTCGACAATGATAAATTTTGGTGGATCGCGGGGTTGGAGGGGCAGCATCGGCGCCCCGAGACAAGAAGACCCCAAAATTACAGTGGTCCCCGGCGTCATCCCCTCTATTACGAGTAGAGTGCGAGCGGAATTTCCACATCGGGCGCTAGTTCGACGTCGCCAGTTTCCAGCGCAACGCGGAGTCTGAATGGACGAAGCAGTCTTCATCATATCAGAGAGCCAACGCAACATGACTTGTATAAAACCACCTCTTCTTCCAAGCTACATGTAACTCTAGCCATTAAAGCATACGTCTACAGAGAAGAGAACCCCCCAGGGGGCAGGGCAAGCTGCCTCCTTTCATGTGTTGAAGCCCGTCCCCCTATCTTCACCCTCAAGGAGCCCATCTCCACGCGCCAAGGCTCCTGTCTGGCTCAGGACGCTCTACACTTCGCGCCAGTCTTCGGGAAGAACATCACCACGCCAGACAGTCTCCGGCGAATATCCCTTACCGTGCTGAAGCCACTGATTAACCGCAGAGTACTTCTTCATCTCCATCCACTTGGTCGAGGCGGCGCATCGTGCTGTCAAAGTAACACCTATACGCGTGCGTCAGTTTAGGGGTTCGACTTCGATGTGGGTAAGGTCGGCAAAGAACATACCCTTGAACTCCCACTGGTCTTTTCCGAAGTACGCAGGGCTGGGGAGGTCAAGAATGCTAATGAGCTTCAGGTCGCGCACGGCAAGCTCGTCCGTCTTGAATGTCTCCTTGAGGTCGACGGTTCCCGACACAGACGATCCCAGCTCAGGCTCGTTGCCGAGGGGGAACGTCTTGGCAGTTCCGAGACTGAGGAGCAAAGCATCGTAAGTTCCAGCGCCCAGGCTATCGGTCAATTGGAAGTTAAACTTCAACTCCTCGATGTAGGAGCAAGGCGGCCGCATGTGCCAGTCGTTGCGAGCAACCTCGAAGGTCGCGACAGTCTGTGCCTTCAGCTGGTCCGAGATGACTCCAGTGGACTTGTGCTGGTACCACGTGTTGACTGAAGCGTACTTGTCGACGACGACCTGGTAGCCCGACTCGACGCATTGTCCGCGAAGCTTGATGCCTGCAACCGCGTGTTAGGGTCCTGTTTATCGCGCATGTAGTTCCTTCAAGAGACATACCTTGAAGCTGAAACTGGTCGTTCTTCGTGCCCTCGTAGTGCCCCGCGGCGGTAAGCTCAATCTTGGCGATGCCCTTCTTGAGGTCCAGGGTGCTCGAGCCAAAGGCATTGACGTCGACCGGGAACCACTTGTGGAAGCCCAGCGACGGTGCGTCTGCAATCTCAAACTTGGCCTGGCCGGATGGGCCCGTCAAGATGGCTTCGAGACGGTCATAGGTTCCGGAGGTGGACTCGTCGGACAGTTGAAAGCCAAACTCCAAGTCCTTGACGGTGTCGCAGCGATCAGTTGTTTTGCTCGGGGTGTGGATTTTCTTGCACAAAGATGCCAATGCTGCCGTATCTAGAGGAGCTAGGATTAGCACTATGGCGGCATGTGAGTACGGTTACGGGCTCGCTCGGGGACTTACCAGTTGCTCTCTTGCGCTGAGAGAACTGGTGGGAAGAGCTGCATGCGGCGGCGAGATTGCATGTGCTTGGTTCCTCGGCCTCGCGCATCCTAGCAATGATGGCCTGGATGGCTGCGTCTGCCTCGTCAATTGTTCCATGCGTTTGGTTGGGGCGCTCCTGATGCAGCCTGGACAAGGCTCTCGCGATGGTAGCATCGGCCTCCAGAGTAAGGAACCGGTTCCTTTGATCGAGACCCGAAAAGTCGCATGGGGCGTTGTGCTCTTGCAGATACTCGGCGGCCACGACGATATCCTGCTCGTTAAGGGCAGGACCCCGGGCCCCTGCCTGTGGTGAAGTGGACGGCCTCTCTCCCTGGGTGTCGGGTGCTGCGTCGGGAATGCTGTCGTTGGGTTGGTAGGTTTCGAACTGCAGCGGGAACTGGCCCGTGAAGCCCACAGAAGAGCCGACCTCTGGCCTGTTCATGAACTGCGTCCAGTGACTCCGGTCACGCCGGGCCCAGCCGCTTCTCGGGGCGACGTTGGTGAGGGCGAACTGGTCGTAACGGTCTCCGCGGTAATCCGGATTGGGCGTGAAGCTGGCATCGGTGATTGCTTCCCCTCCTCCGACATTCGTGCGGTGCCATCCCACGACTTGCGACCAGTGAACTCCTCCCAGCGCGAAGATTTCGGGTTCATTTTCGTTTGCAGTCGTGGGGTCAATCATGTTGGGTGTAGCATGTATCCTGTACACCCAGGAGCCGTAGCTTGCCCCTGTCTCTACGCTGGTCGATACCGACACAAATGCGGACGACCACGCCTCGTCCAAATCCGTATCCGAGTCGGACTCGTCTTCCCTGCCGTGCTCGCCGACCATATGGCGGTGGATGCTGAACGTGTGGTCGTTGTCTTGATATTCGCCTACAGGCCGGAATCCGCCAGCTTCTCTCACCTTCCGGGGGGATCTAAAGTCTCCGCGGTAGACGAACTTGGCAGGGGCTCGACGAGCGAGGTCACTTGGCGAGACCGGACTGGCATTGCCGGAGCCGAGCCAAAGGAGAGCCAAAGGCACGGCCGAAAAGATGTTGCTCCAGAGCATCGTGGCGGTTGATGACGAGTTCTCGACGACGATGGTGCAGGTCAAGCTCGGGAGGCATCAGACAGAGGCCGGAGACTGGTCTTATATAGGAGAGCCAAGGAGCGAGGAGGACACAAGACAAGCCAGACAGTGCCCCCGTTCGAGCCACCCGCTTGAGAAATCAAATACAGGGAGCCAGATCCTCTACTCGTACTATCGCGTACAGCAAGTCTGTCATCACGCGATCATGAGCTTAGTTCGCATATCGCATGACCATCCGTTGTTTTTCATGCGCATTGTGCCAGTTATTGGGCCACAACTATATCTAGCATATATCTGCTTCCTACGAGTCCTCCAAAGGATGAGGATGTCTGTCAATGGAGTTGTTGCCGCCAAGCTAAGATAAACTTTAAAGGTATGAAATCTCGTATCAAAGTCTCCTTGGCGAGCAAGCATTGATAGGACTCGACCTATTGTCGTGCAACTGCCGTCAGCCCTGTCGCCGGCACTTCCGAGGCCCCCCAGCTTTGTGGGCGAAACACAACTAGGTCACTTCAAATTGGGACAGGCAGCATGACTCGATGGGACTGGATCTCTCGAGACGGGTCATTCCGTCATGGCAACTACGGATACTTGAGACGATGAACGATAGCTGGCGGCCCGCAGTGGGCTTGCCGAGTGGGATGAACACCAGACCGGCCGCGTGGCGCAGGTCGACCAGACATGGCCAGAGTAGGTTGTTCAGGAAAGATTAGATTGTTTGATCTAGTCCGTACCTGGCTAACACATAGCTGACTCTACTATTATCTGCGAGTTCATCCAGGTGCGTCTCGTACCGCGATTGATTCGTAATTAAATACCCACGTACGACTACGGACTACTCCGTAGGCCTATCACTCATATGGCAGAGTGGTGGAGCGTCTTCCATCGGGCATGTCTACTACCGCCAACTAGCACACGCCGTGTTGCGTGACTGCTGAGAGGAAGATTACTGCGATTATGCGACTGGTCCTGGGGCGGCTTCGTGCATCCTGACTGTGTTCCCTCCTCTGGCTTCCGGTGAAATTTCCAGGAGGCACGAAGGACGCAAGACGAAATCCCGGTTCTCAATGATCCAAGCTGGCAATACACTCCCGATTTGCTCAACTGATTGATTGATATCTGATGTGATGATGTCTGATGTGATGATATCTGATGTGAGGATAACTCAGGATACGCTATCCCTTTACGAGCTTGGTTGCTTAAGCATAGACACTAGCGTACGGAGTGCTCGCGGCATAACCTCCCATCCCCTCATCACTCTTTCGCAATTGCAGTCTCTCAACGTGGATACAAGCAAGAAATGTCTTTGCAAGTTGACGAAACTTTGCCGAACCAAACGCCCTGTCGTGAAGTGAGATTTGGACGCCTCACAACCATAAGGGTCCTCACTGGGGTCGGCGTTGGTTGCCGTCTTGGCTTGCTGACGAGGAAGTCTAACAAGCTTTATTAGCACCACAGCCCCTGTCTCCGGCTCGCGTCCCGTCATATTCTTGGAACTGCCCAAAGCGGTAATTCCGCCTTCTTTAAAATATCCCGACTCTGTGAGCGCTGATGGTGCCGCCGGCCTCCATCACCACAGTCAATATCTTATTGATTTTGGTAGAGCTGTTTGCCTATCCAGGAACCAGAGCACACCTGCTATGGAGGCTGCCATGTTCCGAACCCTCGTCGAGGTGCAGCCTCGCACGTCGGAGCGCCCTCCGACCCCAGACGAAGCCCTCGGCCCTCCCACGGCCCCGCCGCGGGCCGTCCAGAGGACGTACCCCGGGGCGCCTCACAGCGCAGATAACCCCCTTGAGCTCGACAAGATGCCGCGGCGGGGAGAGGCCGGCTCGGGCGCCGAGACGCCCCGGACGCCGTCGAGGCCGCGGGGAGCGTCTGGCACCCGTCCATGAACCGCTTCCTGCTGCTGGCGGTGTGCCTGGCCTACCTGGGCAATGCCCTGAGCGACAGTGCTGCCGGTGCTCTGATCCCGTACATGGAGAAGTGTGCTGCCATCGCTGCCGGTCCAATGCTCGTACGGGGCTAACAACGCATGCGCAGGTACTACGACATCGGCTACGGCGTCGTGTCCCTCATCTTCGTCGGCCAGGCCCTCGGCTTCGTCGTCGCCGCCGTGCTGCTCGACGTGATGCGCGCCAGGCTCGGCCGGGCCAAGCTGCTCGGCCTGGGCCAGGGGCTCATGACGTGCGCCTACATCCCGCTCGTCGCGACGGCGCCCTTCGTCCTCGTCGTCCTCTCCTTCTTCTTCGTCGGCTTCGGCATCGCCATCAACGTCGCCATGGGCAACGTCTTCTGCGGCCTGCTGCAGAACAGCACCGTCCTGCTCGGCCTGCTGCACGGCAGCTACGGCATCGGCGGCGTCACGGGCCCGCTCATCGCCACGGCGCTGGTGACGGCCGTCGGCGCCCTCTGGAGCCGCTACTACATCCTCACGCTGGGCATCGGCGTCGGGACGCTGGCGCTGTCGTTGTGGGCCTTTTGGGGGTTCGAAAAGGAGCAAGGCCCGGCGGCCAGGGAGCGCGAGGCCCGGCGGCCAGGGAGCGCGAGGCCCGGCGGGACGGCTCCTTTCTGCTGGGCCTGGCGACGACGCTGAAGCTGCGCATCGTGCTGCTCGGCGCCATCTTCATCTTCGCGTATCAGGGCGCCGAGGTGTCCATCTCGGGCTGGGTCATCTCGTTCCTCATCAACGCGCGCGGCGGCGACCCGTCGTCGGTGGGCTACGTCTCGGCCGGCTTCTGGGCGGGCATCACCCTCGGCCGCTTCTGCCTGTCGGGCCCGGCGCAGCGCATCGGCGAGAAGGTCTTCGTCTACGGGCTCGTCGTCGGCGCCGTCGCTTTCCAGGTGCTCGTGTGGTGGGTGCCCAACATCGTGGGCAACGCCGTGGCTTTGTCCATCGTCGGCCTGTTACTGGGGCCCATCTACCCGTGCGCCGCCGCCGTCTTCATGCGCGGCATGCCGCGCCGCGACGCGCTGAGCGGCATGGGGACTATCAGCGCGTGTGGCAGCCTGGGCGGTGCCGTGGCGCCGTTCATCACCGGTCTGCTGGCGCAGGCCGTGGGCACGTACGTGCTGCATCCCATTGTCATCACGCTGTTTGTGGTGATGCTGCTGTGCTGGTACAGTATCCCGGTCGACAGGAAGAGGACCGAGTAGCCGTTGCCATCTCGTGAGCCAAAGTATATGGTCAATGGTAATTATGTTGCAGGCATTGGGTAAGGAAAGGTTTTGGGAAATGACGTTTGAATCCGTCTATAGCCTTGGCTTCGGGATATTATCTATCAGATCTATACGTCGAGTCTATATGCGATGCATGACTGGGATCTACTCTATAGCCCTCGGCCCTTCTATCAGGGGTCTATGCGTTGAGAAATGGACGAAATCGCTACTCTTTATCCAAAATCCATTGCAAGAGGCCGCTCAGACCCGGCCCTTGGCGGCGTCTTGCACAGTAATCTTGCCCGCAGCGATGTCCTTGCAGGTCTGCGTGATGCTCGTCCAGTCGCGGAACGTGACGAACGGGACCTTTTCATGTTCACAGAACGTGACCAGATCTATCAAGGGAAGTCAGCATTACAGCACTGTTGTTGAACTTTTAGAGTGCTCACCCTTGTCGGCTTTGGCAAAGAGCAGGTCCGTCTCCTTGGCCGCAGACAGGTCGGAGACGCCGTCGCCGGCGTAGAACATGGTCGGGCGGTCCGGCAGCGACGAGTACTTGCGAATCTCAATCGACTTGTCGTGGCCGTGGATGCTGTCGTCGTGGAACTCGATGCGCCAGCCGCCCTCGTCGTTGATGCTCTTGCCCTCGCGCGGCCGCACGTCGTTGCTCACGATCTGGATGTCCCAGCCGGGGCCCAGCAGGCGGTCCAGCAGCGCGCGGATCATGGGCTGCATGCCGCCGCTGAGGATGACGATGGGCACGTTGTGCTCGCGCGACCAGTCGTAGAACTCCTTGAAGCCCGGGTCGAGGCGGATGTTGGCGAGCAGGATCTCGGTGCACTCGCTGTACGGCGTCTTTATGCTGTCCATCATCTCCTGGAAGGAGTCGCGGAAGTGCACGCGGCCGGCGAGCACGTCCTTGTTTCCCTGGACGCGCTTCTCGCGGCCGTAACCGAGATTGTCCGTCATGTAGTCGTTGGAGTCGGCCGTGGTGACGGTGCCGTCGAAGTCAGTGAAGAAGATGAACTTGGGGTTGGTGGCCATGGCCGGCGTGTCGCTGGAGACGGAGCCCATGGTGCCGGAGGTCTTTCGCGTACAGCCTTCTTGACGTTGAAGAGAGCGTCTGTCGCTAGAGGAGCGAGTGTACAGGTGTAAATTCTTGGGAGATGGTATCGCGACAACCGTGTAGGGGCAATGGCAGAATAGGAGGCAAGATGAAGGAGGACAGATCAAACGGACTTCCAGCGACCGCGTCGTCAATTGACAAGGCAACAGCACCCAGATTCCCCAGTTGATCGACCATGACCAAGACCCATTAAAAACTCAATCCGCGAGCGCTCAAACACCATCCATTTGCTATCCTAGCGAGCCTAGCAAGCCTAGGTCGCATCTTTTTGGCGCTCTGGCGCTTTTTGGCGGGCTTTTGGTCGGCGTTGGTCGGCGTGTCGTCATGGAGGGGCGCCTACAGGCTCCTCGACCCACTGCTCCCGAGCGCCGCAGGGGCTGGCACACCGCTAACGGATTCAAACGGACCGCTGGTTGGGCCGCATCTCGAGATTTTGCGGCGGGGCATTGGCCGAAGGCGGTCAGCGGCTCCGTCACTGTGCCTGGCAGAAAGCCGCGGCTCGATATAGACCTCACCTCCGACAACAACACCAACCACGAGTTCCCTTGATCAGACCAGTCTGCGATGCAGCCGTTTGGTCGCCCGGTTACGCGGGCTGCCTGGGCACATGGCAGGCGGCTTCTTCTCCCTGAGCTGGCGCCGCCGGCTCCCAGAAGCCCCAGCAGGGCCAGTGCCATGATCCAGAAACCAGCCCTGTGTCAGTGGTGCGGCGGACGAGCCATTGCTGCGCGGGCGCGACTATACTCGACCCAGCCGCCATTCAGAGATGCGAATCAAGGCTCGACCCAGCCGCTAGGGGAAGCTACCAAACCCAATGCCGAACCTCAATCTGCCGACGGCCCGCCATCCTCTTCGACTCCATCCTCTGAACTGCCGTCGACAACGGACAGCAGGCGGAGCGAGCTGAACCAAAGGCTCAGCACCATCATGGACAATCTCCAGTCCCGCGTCCTCACCGCCTCCCACACCCTCAACGACATCACCGGCTACTCGGCCATCGAAGGCATCAAAGCCGAGAACGAAGCGCTCGAGACCCAGCTGGCCGACGCCAAGGCCCGCGTCCGCGCCGCACGCCAGACCTACAAGTCCTCCAACACAAAGCGCGCCACGACGCAGCGCGAGGTGACGACGCTGCTGGCCCGCAAGGACTCGTGGTCGCCGACGGACCTCGAGCGCTTCACGCAGCTGTACCGCACGGACCACGTCCTCGAGGGCGAGGTGACGGGGGCGCAGGAGTCGCTGACGGAGGCCGAGGCCGAGGAGCAGAGCCTGGGCCAGAGGCTCAACGCGGGCATACTAAAGAGGTACCACGAGGAGCAGATCTGGAGCGACAGGATACGCAGGGCCAGCACGTGGGGCACGTGGGGGCTCATGGGCATGAACTTTCTCCTGTTTGTTGTGCTGCAGTTTGTGGCCGAGCCCTGGCGGAGGAAGCGGCTCGTCAGGGGGGTCGTGGAGGAAGAGAAGGGAGTCTTGGAAGCGGTGCGGAACGAGCTCGAGGCCGTCAAGCTGAGTCTGGAGAAGATGGCGGAGCCCGTCGAGCAGCCGCTGGCCGTCCTCGAGGCCGCCCCCGTCGAGGAGGCCATCCCGGATGTCAGTCATGCGGCGTTGGAGGGCACATGGCAGGAGGTGCTGATGGACCCGGCGAGGTGGAAGCCGGCCGCGGCCGACCTGTACAGCGAGAGGAGGGTAGACTTGCGGATGAGAGATGCTTCGATCCTCGCTTTAGAGGGGGCTTTGGCTGGAGCAGCGGTGGCGGGGAGCCTGGCCGTGCTCTTGTTGCGGCGATCATGATGCATTGAGCAGCGAGCGTAGATATTATGTCATGTACTATACAACTTGATGCCATTTAGAACAGACTATACAACTCAGACCAAGATCAATGCTTCATATCGCGACTGCTGTCAAAATTGTACCACGCCATCAGAATGGACCGGGCAGGCAAATTCACACAACTTACTACGCACCTATTTTAAGGCCTCCTGAACACAAAGTCTACAGAAAGGCATATACAAGTCTGTACTTTGATTCCTTTATGATTGGGTATGTTCTGCAGGGACATTAGATGTCGGATGGTGAAGGGAGGTTGGTCTAGGGTAGGCGAAGCCCAACGATCTTTTAGGTTTCGTGATCGACCTCCGCCTCCTTCGTACTTCGTATGAAGTACTCCGTACATACGATATGTATGACGAAAGAACCACGCGGCCGTCGGGCTACCGAGTCCTCGGGATGGGGCATTGTGGAGGCCAGCGACTCGTGCTTGAAAACAAGACCTGGGCCAGCGCCGCACGGCCTGTGTGGGTGGCGCAGTGGAGGGCGTCCTTTTTTCTGGCCGCGACTCCACCGAACCGCTGGTCTGGTCTTCAATGGACGATGAACACGAGGCGTCACGTGAAGAGGTGCCGGCCGAGTGCGTCACAGGCTTGGAGGCGTTGGATATAAAGGCCTCGAAGCGTTGCGTGGAAATGCTTTGAGGGATTCGCTCCCCTGAGCGCCGATACGCCATGCCAATGGCGAACTCAACCGCAAAGTCCGGGATGCCGATCCACAGAGTGGGGAGAGATGGGATGAGGTGCGGAGGCGGAGGAGAGCGTTGGCAACTGATCCATCATCCCGCAAGCTTATTGCCTCCAGACGCGGTTCGCAATCAGCTGTCTGGCCTGGAGTGTTGTTAGAGATCGACGTCGGGTCGGAGAGGCATTCGCCGGTGCCGTCGAGAATTGCTTGTGACTCGTGTCGCAGAGCCGAAACCTGGCAATACTGAATATTTGTGACGAGCGTCCCGGCATGCGCGTGAGAGAACGGGACGCGGCACGGGTTGGTTTCCTCTGCCAGTGTACCGCTTGTCTGTGTGTTGATTCCACAGCCTGGCGACCTAGGACTACCTGTTGGACGGCAAGTCTCGGCAGTTGAACGCTCGAGCCAGCAGTCCTGGACGCCCAACTCGACCTGGGCACCGACTACCAGCTGAATTAGAAACGATAATAAGCCAAAACAAGCCTGTTTCGACTCATCATCTAGGGATTTAAGAGCGTCTTGGTGGCGAGCCCGTGTACCAACTGCCAGACAGGGCTCTCGCCGTTTCCATGCAAAACACCCGATCCCCGACACAAAATAAACCCCGCCACAGCTAGGAGTCTAGGACTAGTCCTAGCTTCAGACCACCACCCGCCCCCTCCATCACTGACGACATCTCTCCCACCACCACCCAACTCAAAAAAATACACTCCTCGACACCATCTCTAGGGAACACGTTCGCCTCCCCCCTCCCCCCCCC
>JALHCA010000620.1:0-32011 GCA_024340505.1 Tolypocladium nubicola | reverse complement strand
CGATCTCTGATCTATTACCTACCGTGACACGACGCCCTGACCTTACTGCCAACATAAACCGCCGGTTTATCCCTTGGGAACCCAAACCGTCACATACCTATTCTATTTAAGTTAATAGGTCGCTTGATCGTATATTACGTATAGAAGCGACACGGCTTAGGTATCGGTTGCGCTTAGGGTCTATGTCGCGTATAGTCATTATTTTAATTAGTTGAGTACGTGTAATACGTATGCATCGACTATTAAAATTAATATCTATATCGCGTATAGTCGTCGTTCTATTTATTCGAGAGCGCGTAATGCATTAACTACTAAGATTAGTTAGGTAGGATTAGGAGGGGTGAGTCTATTGATGAGCTGCCGATATCGGCGTTGGGATATCGGCGGAGTCGCGGGGATAAAAACGGTAGACGTGATCCGTTTCGGTGGCTATCAGGTGACAAAACGGTAGTGGGGATGGCCAGGCGCCTGGTTCGTGTGCCTCTATATGGAGTGCCCCGACTCTAAATATAGAGGCACACGGCGCCAAAAAGAGCAGAAATTGAACTGGCTCAAAGAGCTTGACGGGATCCCGTGTGTTCTAGTAGGTATGGCCGTATGTACTTGGTACTTGGTTAATTAGATATATAATTTAACACAGCCGGTATTCTCAGCGCTGGCAACTTAAGTATGGAAGAGCTGGCAAGATCTCTCCCATTGTTTCGAACTTCCCCGAGGCCCCAATGCTGGGGCGGGCATGCCCATGCCACTCTTTGCGTCTCCAGGAAAAGTCCGTTGAGAGGCCAAGGAGCGGACATGGAATATATTCACTAGCAATAACACGCTGCAGGCGATCGTTCTGCACCGCGAAGGCACCATCCAGAAGCGCTGGACCAACAAGAAGAAACAGACGCTAGACGCCCTTTTGAGCGCCTGGCCGGGGCGGCAACGGGCATCGCCTCGACCTCGACGCCTTCCGCGCGGAGTCCCTCAGCAGAGGGAGTGGGAACGAAGCACAGGGATCAATTCACATGGCTTTACATTAACCAAGAGGATCTGCTGAGGCCGAAGACCCTACTGCCGCTCCTCAATGCGCGAGCCTACCACCTTCCCCTCTGCATTCACCGCAGCCGACCGCGAGACAACGCAATTCGACATGGTGACAAATGCGATTATTCCGATTCCTCAACAAACACCATGGTGCTGAAGGTTGCCGCCGACGCGCGGAGCTACGGTGAGCTGCTATCGTGGGACGATCACCCACCCTGATGCCTTTGACTAGATGCACACCAGAAGCGTTCATGCCGGGCGAAGGTCTGCTCGCTCTCCAGGCACAAGAAAGGCTCCTGGATTTCCAGGTCAAGTGCTGCCGGCAGATACTCACGACACTCCACGCGCTACTCGACTGCCGATGCCTCCCTCTCCAGCCGGAGCCGCATTGAAGAGCGAGAGGGAGTCGGACGAGCTCGAGTGCCTGGCCGTGATGCAGCCTGCCACACGACATAGCTTACGTGCTGAATATGAGGGTCGGGCTGTGGATACTTAATACCACATCACTTCAGAGTCCAACTCATGAACAGCAGGTTTGCAAAGCCATTTTGATTCATGAAGTGAATCTTGTCGGCATAGATTCGCGGCTAAGGTATATTCTGGTTCTGGCGGAGAATTAGCCTGGCTATCAGAGGAGCCACAAGTACTCACCACAATATGGTCCAATGGTACATCTGAAACGGATGCTTGGTGTGTCGCAGCCAACCTGAATCTGCGAGCAGAGGATAACAGTCTAAGATCCTCCACTAAAATTGCAACTCACGCCCGGCCGCTAAAAGTGATCGCCTAGCGTTCTATGGGACTCGGGTTCATGAGCACATGTCGTTGAGCCTCCCCATCCTACCAGTCGGCCCAATCGTCTTGTGGGACAGAGACGCACAAGGCATCCCATCTTCGAGCAACCCACAGAACAGCAAAATGGAGAGCCAATAGTATGAGGCTGGTCCCCATACCAGTAGATGGGGCGTGCCTTTCAACTAGATCGCCCTGGCTGGCTTGCCTCCGCCGCGCGGTAAAGTCTGTTGTGATGGTCGGTAATCCCAGGTCCAGGGCCGCCACGATAACCAACGGTATACTCACTTCAAGCCTGGCCACATAAAGGCCAGCATGGGCGGCCAAGAGTACCAAGTTTGAGCAAAAAGATACCCAAGCGGGTGGTGTAGCTTAGCAAGTCCCACCTGAGACCCAAGATAGTGGAAACGCGGTGCAGTGCAATCTCTATTTGGTAACGCACCGCACCTCCCCTGGTCAGAGGAGGTGCCATGAGAAGGGGCGGAGAGGGCGGCACTTCATCGTCTGTCCTTGGCCGGCCATCATGGTTTGACACTGCTTGAGGATCGTGGTGATTCTCCTGAGCCTGTGCCAGAGTGTGTCTGCGGCGTTGGGGGACACCAGGTTGTGTAAAGTTGTGCGTAGCGGCATCTCCAGCCAACGACGAGGATGCGTCTCCATCAGCTTGCCTCATATCGTGAGAGGCTATCTGGTTGCGGGCTTTCTCCTTTCGTGGGTCTGCAGAATAGTAAGATCAAGTGCTGTCGGGCTCAGGGGTCAAAAGACCTTACCTGGGACCGGAGTGCCCGGGGAGGTGGGGGAATCCAGGTTCTGGACCCGGCTTCCACGAAGGCCTGTGGAGGGCATCGAGGCTCTGTCCCCTCTGGTGATGCCATCAAAGTTGGTCTCGCTCTTCATAGCGAGCAGTACCTCGTTTGCGCTCGGGCGCTCAGCCGGGTCCAAAGCCAACAGCTTCTTTAGCAACTTGTACAACCTTGTCGGCAAGTCGGGGCGCTCTCGCCGTTCGTCCTGAAACCCTTTCCAGTGTGTAATCTCGTCCCGCAGCTGCTCAATATCCTCAAGTTCTTCCTGAATGGCGTTGGCTCCCATGTATGGAAGCCTACCAAAGCACATGAAGTAGAGAATCATGCCAAGTGAGAACATGTCAGACTTGGTGGTGAAGTTGCCGTATCGCCCGTCAGCGTCCATCTTCAACACTTCTGGTGCGCAGTACGAGATTGTGCCGGTAGACCCAGTGGATTTGCGCACCACGTTTTCGTGCTGGACCTCTCCAAAGTCGCTGATGAGACACGTCATCTTGCCACCTTCCTTGTGCAAGAGGCAGTTGCTCGGCTTGAGGTCGCGATGAATGTAGTTGGCTGCGTGCAGATAGGCAACCCCAGAGGTGACATCCTTGAAGATTGAGTAGATGTCTTCAAAGGACAGCTGCGGCCTGCTCTGCAAGAGGTTCCGGGGTGGTTCTGGCTGGCCCTTGGAGCGGCGGCGCATCTGAGCCTTGAGCTCTTCCTTGGTAGCTTCCCTCGGCGCGCCCCCAACAACGTACTGGTGGAGATCGCCGCTGTTGCAATACTGCTGAAGAATAAAGGCGCAAGCGACGCTGGGTCCGAACCTTGTCAGCTGGACATTCTCCAGCCAGACGTGGCGGTAGGAGACGAGATTCGGGTGCGATAGCTTGGCGAGCAGCTCGACCTCGATGAGGACCTTTTCCAGCCAGGCATGGTCGTCACCGACGGGTACCCGTTTGCATGCGAAGTGGCCTAGCTGGCAGCCATCAATTTCGTGTCTGACAAGCAATACCACGCCTTTGCCTCCGCGGCCCAGGACGGTTTCCTCGACGAAGAAGGTCTTGAAGTAATTGGGGCTGAATGCCTCCCTCCGTATCCTGCTCCCCTCGGCCTGGCCTACACCGGGCGTGCTCGAGAGGAACTCTGCGTCGTCGTCGATGGCGTCTGGAGTCGGTGTGGAGCGTGTCGAGGAAGAATTGCCCGCCAGCGCCGGCTGGAAGAGCCTCCTGACCGGGCTCGGGGGGGCGTTTGCCGGGATGAAATCATGGTTCCCGGCGCGGAGCATGCGAAAGTAATCCGGGTTAACGTACTCGTGGTTCATCTCGTACTGCCGGTCAAAGGACCGCTCGGGGGACGAGGAGCGGCCCAGTGGCTGGTGGCACGTCGGGCATTCGGTGGCGCGGATCTCGAGGCGATGAGAGTCTGGGTCGCGGACGACGATGGAGTTGTGGTGGCGACTGCGTCATTCAAAGTCAGCAACAGCATCAGCGCACGCAAACAGTGCCAGGCAAGACAATGGATGATGGGGGAGGGGAGCTTGATGACGCACAGGACGATCTCGCGACCCTCGCGCGGGTGGTAGGGAATCAGCGACATCGAGGATGCGGCGGCGGCGCGGACATGACGCGGGACTGTAGACAAGCCCAAGCTGTGAGAAGACGCGCTGTCGTCGCTTGGACCGAGAGGCTGATTTACGCGGGTTGTGGAAGCAGAATGCGAGATGAACCCGAGCAGCCGTTGGAGAGCCGTTGGAGACGGTGAAGTGCCAAGAAGGCGCTGAAGCTGGGTGCTGAAGCTATGGAGGTCGACGTAATGCACCCCACCCATCCCGCCTTCCCGTGTAGGCCAACGCCACCAGCTGGCAGCCATCTCGACTGTGGCAACGCTGAATATGGCCAACGACAACAAATCGGCCAACAGCAATGCCTTGTCATCGTCAAGGCCAAGGCCGACTCGCCAGTCGTCTGCAGCTGAGGCACTCATTTTCTGCGTCTTCCTACTACAAATCTGCAACACTCGTACTGCGGCGCAAGACTTATTCTACCACGGCCACGTGCAACATCATCTCTTCACCTCAACTCTCCATTGTTGCAAGATACATGCGCGCAACATGAACTCTGTCTGGTAGCTACAACGACCCTAGACGGGAGCAGACACCATGGAGAACCTCCGCCAGGCCTGCGATCGCTGCCACGACAAGAAGCTGAGATGCCCCAAGCTGCCGGGCTCCAGCAGCTGCAGCCGTTGCACAAGGGCCACCGTGCCCAGCGTCTTCAGTCCGCCCACACGTCCCCTTCGGCCTGGAGCCCACGGCGTGTCATTCGACTGGTCCTCGATTCCGGCTCTGGACCACTACCAAGCAGAGACCTGGCCTGACCTCCTCAGCCAACGCCGGACACCCAGCCAGCTGACCCCGCGACGACGAAGCTAGCTGAGAGCCTCATCGCTCTCGATCGCATCTGGCGCCTCCTTTCCTCTCAAGGGTTCCATCAGGGCTTGCAGCACCAGCTGGGGCAGCGCGTGGACGACGTTGGCTGCGTCGTGGACTTGCACTGCAGGCTCGAGGAGCTGCTGGGCCTCGCCCAAAGCCTGGCAGCGCTGTATCCCCAGATCCTGAAGCTATCTGTCCAGGGTGCGGACGTAGGCGAGGCGAAGCAGACAAGCGACAGAGATGCCATACACCCAAACGGGATAGCGAGTCAAGGAAGCGGGCCGCCGAATTTCGACCATGCAATGCTGAATATGTTGCTGGCCTGTCACTTGCGCTTGCTCGATGTGCTGGACAGCCTGGTCGTATTGGCCCAGACATGCGTCAACTTGACAGCCGCTCTGCCAGCGGATTGCGACCCCAAATTTGACGTGCCTGAAATCCGCATCGGGTCCTTTATCGCGCCTAAGAACACGGCAGCGTCCATCCTGGTGTCCATGCTACTCGATCTACAGGCACTCCTGATTGAACAGAGTCGAAAGCTCGGGACTCTATTTTCTTCGCCAGGCGATGACACTGCGCAGACGCGAGAAGTCAAGATGATGCGGCTACAGTGTGACATTCTCGAGGATCGCGCAGATGCGACTCTGCAAGAGATGAAGAAGCTCAAGGATCACTTGGTCAGTGCTGGGGTCATGAGATGATGCCTCATGTCAATATCTGCGCGGCGACACAAGCCATCACTGCCTATCCTTTATTCCAGGTCTTGAACGGAAATAGGCCTCGGATCCCGGCCAATCCGACACAGCGCTGCACAGGCTTGCCACGAGCAGTTATTTGTGTTCGTGGTTGCTGAGCGCTGCGTATACACAAGGCCAGACTGAACCATGAGTGCTGGCCGTACCGTCAGCCGCTTCGTTCTCTCGCCTCGCTCGTCTTGCCCAGGGTTAGACATTGCGGTGAGGCTGCAGCTGGCAATGTCTCACTCGCAATACTCGCACACGTACTTCGTACCGTGGGCAGGACGCCACTCGGCGACCTCCCGTTGTAAGCATGACATTACATCCTGGACAAGAGTCTAGACAACCGCCAACTAGTGCTATGGATACAAAATGCTGGGTTCAACTGAACACCAGGATCAATGACTTTGTGTGCGGTCCTCTGCCACAGCTTGCAAGCCGAGATGCCGCCGACTCGTACACGGTGGCTGCTGGAAGCCTCGTCTTCCGTCAAACATGCACATTATCCCGCCGTATATGGCCTCCATGCGCCGCCATCCTTGTCATTGACCAGTCTCCGCGCTCACTATGGCCTTGGCTTGCCTGATCCAATCTGGTAGTCGCTGGTGAGTGAGGGGCCAGCCGTGCCGGACGACGATATCGTGGGATGAGGCGGGCGGCTTGTGCAACTGCTCGTGGGCGACTTGTACCGGCGTGGCGTCGTGAATGTCATGGCCATGTATAACCAAGGTTGGGGTGACAGTCGAGTACAGGGTCCACTGGGTCGCGCCCATCGTCGGCACCGCCATCGTCGGCGTCGGCAACCTCATCATCTTCATGGTGCGTGCTCCCTCTCGCGATGCCCTCACTCGATGTGCGCGCTAATGAAGAAGCACCAGTCCCTCCAGCTGTACCTCGTCCACAGCTTCTCCATCTACGCCGCCAACGTCGTCCGCTCCGTCGCCGGCGCCGTCCTGCCCCTGACGAGATTCCCATGTACGACAAGCTGGGGCTCGGCTGGGGCAACAGCCTGCTGGGCTTCATCGCCATGATCATGCTGCCCGCGCCCTGGTTGTTCATCAAGCACGGCAAGGATCTGCGCAAGAGGTTTGAGATCAAGAATCAATAGGGAGAGCCTGGCCCGTGGGCGTTTGTGTCTGTATACATCACCTGCATGGACATGACCACATGCCACGCCATCTTGCGAAGCAACAAGATCCCGGCGCAGAGGGACGTCCTTCATCATGGCTTTTGGATTCATATTCATAATAGGCCTCGCCCAATGCCGCGGGCCGCATGTGGCTCTGCTCTCTATCAAACATTCCCACCTGCCCGTGTCTGTCTGTATTCATTACCAGCCAATCCATCAGTCAATTTTGCAGCTACCAGCCCATCCTGCTTGGCCCTCAGAGCTGGCCGATGCCCAGGTGCTCGGGGTCGGCGCGCACGATGCGGAGCGTGTTGGTGTTGCCCATGCCGCCCTTCCAGCCCTGCACGACGACGACGGTGTCGCCGACGGTCAGCGTGTTGAGCTCGAGCGCGTGGTTGACGGCCCACTTGATGCGCTTGTCGACGTCCTCCTGCCAGTTGACCTTGTCGAAGTCGGGCTTGGTCTCGGGGAACAGGAAGGGGTAGACGCCGCGGTACAGGTGGCTGAAGCGCGACGTCGTGGCGCTGCGCGTCACCATGAAGATGGGGCACACGGGGCGGTACTTGGACAGCAGCCTGGCTGACTCGCCCGACGTCGACAGCACGATGATGCCGCCGGCGCCGAGGTCCAGCGAAGCGCGCACCGCCGCCATGGCGCACGACTCGACGGTTCGCACGGGGCGCTGCACCAGCGTGCACATCTCCTCAAAGTGCGACACGTACGGGATCGAGTTCTCGGCCTTGAGGCACGCCTCGTGCATCTCGCGCACCGCCTCGACCGGGTAGCTGCCCTTGGCCGTCTCGCCCGACAGCATCACGCAGTCGGCGCCGTCGGTGATGGCGTTGCCCACGTCGCTGATCTCGGCGCGCGTCGGGCGGGGGTTCTTGATCATGGACTCGAGCATCTGCGTGGCGCAGATGACGGGCTTGCCGGCCAAGTTGCACATGGCGATGAGCTTCTTCTGCGCGGCGAACACCTCGGCGGCGGGGATCTCGATGCCCAGGTCGCCACGGGCCACCATGACGCCGTCGGTCTCTTCGAGGATCTCCTTGAAGTTGTTGAGGCCCTGGCGGTTCTCAATCTTGGCAATGATCTGGATCTGCTTGCCCTCGACGCCCAGCACGTCGCGAATGTCCCTGATGTCCTGGGCGCGGCGGATGAACGAGGCGAAGACCATGTCGACCTTGTTCTCGACGCCAAACCGGAGGTCAGCCTTGTCCTTCTCCGACAGGGCGGGCAGGTCGACGTCGGTGTTGGGCAGGTTGACGCCCTTGCGGGACGAGATGAAGCCGTTGTTGCGGCAACGGACCTCGATGGTCTTGTCGTCCTTGATGCTCAGGACGTCGAAGGCGAGGACGCCGTCGTCGACGTAGATGATGCGGCCGGGCTGGATGACCTTGGTAATGTTCTTGTAGTCGACGTACCTAGAGCGGTCAGCAGAGCGTCCTCTCGCCCTCTCGCCCGCAGGGGACCGTCCACTCACATGTTGTCCGTGTCGCACGACGTGGCGTACTTGTCGTCGGTGGTGATGTTCAGGACCTTGCCAGCGGCAATGGGCAGGTCCTCGTCGTTCTTGGTGTTGCCGGTGCGGATCTCGGGGCCCTTGGTGTCGAGGGCGATGGCGACGGGGCGGCCGGGGTGGGAGTCGACGGCGGCGCGGGCATTGTCAATGACGGACTGGTGGTAGTCGTAGGAGCCGTGGGAGAAGTTCATGCGGACGACGTTAAGGCCGGCATCGCGCAGCTTGTTGATGGCCTCGACCGAGTTGGTCTTGGGGCCGATGGTGCAGATGATGGAGGAGCGGCGGTAGTTGTGCTCGGGGCTGTAGGCGGTGTCGAGCGAGGCGAGCCAGCTGATGCGGCCGCCGCCGTTGAGGTGCTCCTGCTGGGCCGCGGCCATGATGCTAAATGAGCGCGAGCGGTTGGGGTGCTGATGAGCCATGGTGGCGGCGAGATCCGGCGATGGCGGTGCTTTAGGGGCCGGCGGACGACGACGGAGGATCTCAGTCAAGACGGATCGAGAGGATCAGGCTAGATGTGGCGGCTGCCGTGTGAGCTCAGGTTGCACATGTGGTGATGATGATGGTGGTGGGGGTGGATTAGGTTGGGTTTGGACGCATGGATGGCACCCACCTCGCAGCTGCAAGTTCGAGACCTGGCGCCGGGGACGGAGGAGAGAGATTGGACGGTATCCTGTTCGGGCGAGGCGCGTCAGTGAATCCAGCGGACGGCAATGGATATTGAGACGGAGGAATTGCGGCAGACAGTACTCGGGGAAGTTGAGGGAAGAGGAAAAAGAAGGGAACGTAGCGGCAGAGCTGGTGGAGGGGTCGGTCCTGCTGGTCGGAGGCTTGGAGGTGGTGGAGGCAGTCCCCAAATCCACAGCCAACCCAACCCAGTACGGCGCCCCGCCTCGCTTCTTTTTTTCGCCCCTGCAGCCAATTCGCTCCTGGCTGTTATCTGTGGGGCGGGATGTGCCTGTGGAAAAAGGTAATAGGCAAACAAACAGTCTGGGGACGCACCAACTGAACACCTGGGCAACGATAAGAGGCGCTGAAGTCTCTTCTCTCCCCGGTCATCAACACGGAGAAGGGGTATTTGTATGCTCGACGAGGCAGCCCAGTGACGCATATAGAACAAGGAGACGCGAAACTCACCAGAAACGCGCACTGCCGATGCCGCTGCTACCATTGACGGTGCCAGCAACGTCGGAGCTGTGCGTCCTTGTTTCTGGTTATTTCGAGCACTCCAACCCGGGCCTCGAGAGAGGCGGTCTCCATGGCTGAGGCATTTGGGCATTGGGCGCGGGTGCCGTCGTCTCTCAACAAAACGAACCGATGGATCCCAATGGCACTAGGAGCATAATCAGCCTTGGTCAGCGCCGGCGGCAGGGTGGAGAGCCGTTGCAGATACGGAGAAGAGGCGCCTCTCCGTCACTTGTCATGTCCGCGACCGACTCGTACCTTTTCTGTCCAGTCGCTGGGCCGTCGTGGGCCACGTTGGCGGAGAAACTGCCGCGTATTAGTCCCCTGTGCCTGGCTCACCGACAATGCACCGCGCTCACCTGCAACAGACACCACTTGCATCACCTCCAGCGCGAGGCTGAAGCAGCGGATCCACTGCCGCTTCTGCTGGACTGTCGCCGAATGGCCGGGGCTTGCACTCGCGTCGGGCAGGCTTCGGCCTTTCTGCCTCCGGTTCGGCTCCGGCGCGCTAACGCCTGGCGCAGCTGCAGAGTCCTGGTGTGGCTGAGCAGCTCTGGGTCTGAGGCGTCACGTGGTGTGCTTCGTACCTGCTGCTGAATCAGCGCTCTGGTCTCCTTGCATGAGTCCCCTGCTCACGTGAGCAGGTACCTACCCGTGTGTCGTCACCTGCGACTTGCAGCTGCAAGGCGCCTGGCTGGGCAACCGTGACGGCCCAGCTGATCCTCCACCACCACAACCACCGCCCTCACCACCAACTGCCACCACCGACCATCAACCGTCGCGATTCTCCCATCGCTGCTGCGCTTTCCTCGGCCTCCTCAGGGCGATTCGTCTTACCCGATCAACACTCCCCTTCGTCCCCCGCCTCGCGGTCAACCAACAGCCATCATGGTGGTATGTATACCCCTCTCCCATCAGGTGCACCAGCTGCACCGGCTTCCGCCTCGTCTCGGAACACACGAGAGCGTCAGGCCCCCTCTTGGCGCAACCCGTCTAAGAATTCTCGCAGTTTCTCAACCTGCTGACGTTGGGACTCTGGTCAAAGGTCGGACGATTGACGCATTACGCCTTCGATGCCGTTCTCAGTATGTCGCCGTCCACCCACCCGTCGGGTGCCCATCCCTCGAGGCGCGCCGCGTCGCTGACATCTCCTGCCCAGTCTCCGCCTTCCTCGCAGGCATGAAGCGGTCGACCGGCCTGACGTGAGTGCCGCGCACCGCCACTGAGAGCCGCTTCGTGCCGCCAGTCAGCCAGCTAACTCGTGCCCCTCTGCGGGATCTCCCAGGCCCAGTTTCAAGACCGACAAAGTCGCCGGCGAAAACAAGGAAGTCTCGAAGTGGATCGACAAGTACCTCGGCGTCGGCGAGTGGGTGATGGATCAGTCGGTCGCTATCGCGGGCTCGAGCGGCTTCTTCGAGCGCACCCGATGAGCTAGCTGCCGGCCAGCGAGCCAACCAATCCCATCGCGAGTGCGCAAGCCGAGTCGTCGGCCCCTGTTCCCTCGTCCTCGTGTCGAGAGTCTCTCCTCAATCTCGTCGTTGTATCCGATGGCGTTTTTGTTGTCGTTTTATCCCGATAACCAGGTGATGGAGTCGTCTGCGGACTTGGTCGGGTGCGGCCGGGCTGCGAAGGCCGTCTCACGATGGCCAATGACGATCCATGCCATCACTCGTTTTGTCCCTTGCGGCGTTTAGGCAGGCATACAGCTCGGGAGGTTTCAGTCCAAAGACATGATCGATTTTTTGGATTATGAAAAGACACAAATTCGTCTCCAAAACCGTTCCGGTCATGCGACGCTGTTGCAAGCGGCGCCGTCCCGCATCCCCACAACCGCCGCCCGGCACATAGCCGAGGTTACCCGTGACGGTTGCACCCGCGCAGTTACTGTCGTGACAATCTCTCTGTATGGAGCATCTACAGGTTAAAACTAGACCTGATGAATGTGAACGATATTACTCAGCATTCAGAGTATTCTATGTACATGGCTAGCGTTCTCTCAATCATGGTGCCATTGGCGCTCAATGTTGTATGCCAGGTGCTCATCGACTGCCTATCAAACAGGGTATATCCCACCAAGGCCCTAGGTGGGTAGGTAGGCACTCGTACAGACGTAAACCTCATCGCACGGCATCGCGACTCATATGTCCTTGTCGTGTCCGTGCTCGGCCAGGAACTCTGGAGGCACTCCGTTCTCGCTGTCCTGCTGGCTGATGGCCGACTCGCGATCCGCATCGTCGAGGCGCGAGACCAGGAGATCAGGCGGGACCTCGTTGTCGTTCTCGTCCTGCTCCACGCTGCCGTTGCTTGCGGCGTCGTCTACAAGCTTCTCTTCGGGGCGTGAATCCCCGCGCGAGTCTGGACCTGCTCCGTCATCGGGTCCGTCGACGATGCCCCTGAGCATGTCGTGCGCCTCTTTAAAGGCCTCCAACTCGGCTCCGATGGCGCAGATGAGGAGATTCCAACGCTTGCTCTCGGCCAGCTGCATGCGCTGCTCCAGTTCGGCCACGACCTCGTCTATCCTGGGGAGCTGGCTGCGGATCACGTCCTCTGCTGACGGCGCCTTTTCCTTGCCCTTGGCCGACGGAGGCGCGGATGCGTCCGTCCCGGCCTTGACGATTGCCCGTAGGTTTGACTCAAAGTCGGACACCAGGGCCATGGCTTCTTGCCACGTAGCGCCGCCTTCCTCCAATACCTGCTGCTCCTGGTCGATCTGGTCCTTTCGCCGCTCTAGTATCCCAATCTCGGCTTCCCACCAGGCCTTTGCCATTTCGACGGTCCGCCGTTCTGGGATGAGTCGCATAAACTCGAACCCGCCCGTAGAGCTCGCATCAGCGTCGGGCCCACTGCTTTGGTTGACCATCTCCTGGTCCAGGGGTTGGACGGGAGGGCGGCGCACGAGTGCGTTGACTTCGACGTCCACGTCCTTGAGCGCGCCGCGGTATCCGCTGAGTCCAGCTTCCCGTTTGTTCTTAACGCTGTCCATCTTCTCTCTAAGCCAGCGCCGCTGGTTTCGCATCCCCACAAGCTTCTCCTCCAGGAGCCGGATCTCGCGGTCCAGGGTGTCGTGTTTCGAGCCGAGGTCTCGAAGCTCCTTGGCCAGGGGTTCCTCCTCGTCGCCCTCCAACACCATAAGCTCATCTTGTATCCCAGTCCTCCTTGTGCCAAGTCGGCTCAGGCGTGCGAGGGCCATCTTGCGTTCCGCCAAGGCCGCGTCCAGATGGGCGTCTTCTTCTCTCTTGAGATCCGCCAGGGCCGCCATCGACTTTCGCAGTCCCTTCCGCGCTGCTCGCAACCCCACTGGTCGGGCTCTCGCTGGCTGCCGAACCGGTATCACGTTGCCTTCCGGGGTAGACTGAGGCGGCAGGTACAGGCTCTTGGGCATCCGAGACCTGGAGCTTGCCGTGGAATAGAACGTACCCGTCGGGGTGCTGCTCCCAGCATCGCTGTGCCCATCCACGTCACTGCTAGAGCCTACGTCCAAGCCCCCTGCGCTACCCGCGACCAAGCCTGCGGCCTGACAGTCGAGGAGCCGCTGAACCTCCTGCTCCAATGCCTGTTCCCGCCTCCGCAGCGCGCGCCATGCCGAGTCGGAGCTCTGAGACGCAAACTCCTTTCTCTGGTCGAAGAGAACATTGCTAATGCTTGCTCGACTTGCGCCCAGGAGGCTACGCGAGACTCCCTCCTGGCTGTGGCTCGATCGTGGCGGGCTGGAACTGCTGCTCATCACCATGGACGCAGCTATCGGCGGCGGCGGGCCCAAGAACATGGCCCGCGGCTGCCTCAGCTTGGACGATGAGCCCGCCGAGCTCGGCCTTTCGTTCCAGGAGCCAGGCGACATGTCACGAGGGCTCGTGCCAAGCGCTGCAGGTCTCCTTAGTCGGGTTCGTGGGAGGTCGTGGTCGAGAGACGCAGCATCGTCGGGTTGCGGCTCAAGCTGATCTAACTGGTATTCGCTCGGCGATCGCTTCGGGGAACGAGGGGACAGAATGGACGATCGATGCGCGGCGCTAGTGAAGTGGTCGAGCATCGTGGGAGATGCTGGACCCATTGCGAGAACAGACGTGGCGAAGCGCTTTCTTATCGACTCGAGGTTGGTGCTACATGCCTGGGAGTGCGGACGGGTCTGTGAATGAGGAGAAAGGAGAAGGGAGGGAGGAGGCGGTGGTGGCAGCCCCGACGAGGCGCGCGTGCTCACGAGGGCTTTGTAGATGGATGAAGGGAGATGGTGTGTGGATGGTCGGAGACATGTGCTCGTCCTTGAAGCCAGCCACCAGCCACTACGAAAAGGCAAGGTCTCTTGGTGGACGGGTGTAAGACAACCACGAGTCGTCTTTATGAGCCACGGTTACGGAGTAGCTCCGTGCGTACGGAGTATAGGTGGCCGTATCTGACAGGGCTGCTGCCAAGGCAGAGTCTTGCATTACCTGACTACCGCGCTCTCTTTGCTGAGAATGTGCTCTGGAGTTGCAGACATTCCATACCACCCCACGAGTACCTGCTTACCTACCTAGATACCTAGGTTGGTACGTAGTGGGGACGGGAGCTTTGCGCGCCAGCGATGAATACGGCGCACATCAGCGCTGTAATTGCCCCGCGCACGCCTGGCAGCGGCTGGTACAGGGCATACCTTAGGGCGCTGCGGGCACTAACACGGGCGACACCCAGGCGGCTCAGTCCCTGTACCTGAGCCTCGCCGTCGCTGTCTTGGGTGCCTGAGGTACATGCCGCTGGTGACAGTCGTTGGATTGCCAGAAACCGCAGCTCCACCACCACCACCCGCTTCCGCGCATCGCCATCCGTCCTCCCCCCAACAGCTCGACGACGCAAACCGCAATCCAGCCTCGCCAGTCTCGACAGCGACCGCTGCTGCAACGGGGCTCCCGGCACCCCTTTGGGATTGGTCACTCCACTGCTTCCTGGCTGTGCTGGGCATCACTGGGCTCCTGCCCCTCCAACGGTCGTCGTCTTGGGCTGCCGTCCCGACCCTCGTGCGCCTCCCTCTTCTTCCGCCTCCCTCTTCAGCCTCCCTCTTCCGCCCCCAACCTGCATCATTCGCGCAGCATCGGTCTCCTCGGCCGCGCCGCATCTGGCGACCACCAGCTCTCGAGGTACTTGAGGTAGGCAGTCAAGAGGAGCCGCCGCCGCCGCCTCAAGCACACGCCGCCATGAGCCAATCACAACAGTTTCCTCCGACACGAAGGCCCGTCGGTGCTTCAGGCCCGTATGGGGGCCAGCAGGACGAGCTACACATGTCTGGTGTGACGACCAGCCCCCACGGCCAGCAAATGTCGTCGCCGCGAGACTACGCGCCTCAGATCAAGCTCGAGCAGCCGCTGCCGCCCGCGAGCGCACACGCCCACGCCCACTCCCAGGCTCCGACCCTGCACCAGCATCAACTCCAACAGCCAACCACCAGCTCCGTGCCCAACGTCCTCCAGCCAGGCGGCATGTCGTCGCGGCCACCGGCCATGTCTGCTAACACGGCGCCAATCCTCCCCACGATGCATGCCTCGATGCCGCCCCCCGCCTCGTCGTCGGCCTCGTCGCAGCATCACCACCAGCACCAGCCACCGCCGCCCTCGCACGACTATCAGACGCCCTCCAAGCCGTCCCTCACCATGCCGCACTCCCACACCTACTCCCGCTCCAGCCCTGCCGCCGGCTACGATGGCCCTCCGACCTCGTACCATGCCTACACCCCAACGACGCCCAGCGGCTCCTCTTCGCAGTTCATGTCGCCCGCTGACATCGGAAAGTACAATGCGCCAGGCTCCCAGCGCAACTTTTCCACCACGCCTCTGGGCCTCGCCGACATTCGGCCCCGCGCCGACTCGAGCATGTCCGACGGCGCCCCGGGCACCGTTGCCCACGACCTGGCCAACGCTCAGCCCGGTCCCAGCAACTACTTGGCGCCGTGGGCCATCTATGCCTTCGACTGGTGCAAGTGGCCGCCTCAGGGCAATGGCGCTGGCAAACTGGCCGTGGGCAGCTACCTGGAAGATGGTCACAACTTTGTAAGTCCCGGGCGGGTCCCCATCGTCGACTGCTCTCTTCTGACCTTGTAGATTCAAATCCTCGACAGCCAAGTCGTCCCGAGCCCTCAAGACGTATACACGCCCGGCTCCTCCAAGTACTGCCTTGACTTCACAAAAGTCGCCGAGGCTACACACTCGTACCCCGTCACCCGGCTCTTGTGGGAGCCTCCCTCCTCCCAAAAGCAGTCCACGGACCTCCTGGCCACTTCTGGCGATCATCTTCGCCTATGGTCGCTGCCTTCGGAAGCCCCAGCGAATCCAGGCAACAACATCACTGCCAGGGGGCCGGCGCGCGACACCGCAATCACCAAGCTGACCCCGCTGGCGTTGCTTTCAAACTCCAAGACTCCCGATCACACCGCCCCGCTCACGTCGCTTGACTGGAACACCGTTTCTCCCAGTCTAATCATCACGTCCAGCATCGACACGACCTGTACTATCTGGGACATCCCATCATTGACAGCCAAGACACAGCTCATCGCCCACGACAAGGAGGTGTACGACGTGCGATTCTGCGCCAATAGTGTCGATGTCTTTGTCAGCTGCGGTCAGGACGGAAGCGTCCGCATGTTCGATTTGCGCAGCTTGGAGCACTCGACAATCATATATGAGCCAACCGGCAAGGAGGAAAGAGGTACTGTGACCCGGGCCCAGCGCCATGACAAGCCAGACGAACTCTGCTAATGCACAAGGTATAGACAGCACCGGCCGCACGAGCCCAACGACCGCGCAGCAATCTATGGCAAGCCCGCCACCTCTACTGCGTCTAGCAACCTCGCCCCATGACACGCATCTCCTGGCGACTTTTGCCCAGGACTCCAGCACCATCCGCATCCTCGATGTTCGACAGCCTGGCCAGGCACTTCTCGAACTCCGGGGCCACGCCGGGCCTATTAACTGCCTCGAGTGGTCGCCGCTGCGACGAGGCACACTGGCCTCAGGAGGCGACGATTGTCAGGTCCTCGTGTGGGATCTCCTGACTTCAAGCTCATCGATAGGTGGCCCACCGATCAACGGCACTCCCCAGCAGGACAACCACCGAAGCCCGGTCGCGTCCTGGGAGTGTGACTACGAGGTGGGGAACCTCGGATGGGTCCCTCACCTGCAAAACGCAGACTCCGGGGAGTGGCTCGGCGTAAGCGCTGGCCGCGGCATCTGGGGCACCCGACTGATGTGAAGGGGGGAAATGTCTACGGGGTGTCTCTTACACTGGCCGAGATGTATGAGAGCGGTATACGGATGGCCCATGACACGCTCTCACATTTTGTTATAGATCCGACGTCTCAGCCTAGGCATATGCTTGCCAACAAGCTCCGTGCCCTGTCTGACCTGTGCATCGTTTGGCGGGCAGGACTCGGCTAGACTCCTGCAATACTAGGCTTGGAGTAGGTGATGAGTGCGATCGTGGAGATGGATGGGATTATGGAAGGCGGGATGGAATCACGCTTATACGATCTTCCAAAAGCAATCGTTGGTACGGAGTAGGAGGTTGTGTTTCTGGCCGGCGAACCGGCGATGATGGCGACCATCGTCTTGCATCGAAGCGCTTCAATGTCGCCACGGGAGAAGCTTAGAGAATGCGCACTCCTCATCATCATCAGGGCGTGCATTGAGGCGTCGAGCGAAATAAACGTGGTGCAAGCTGTCCTCTGTGCAATGAGCAGTATACAGCCATTGTTGCAGTCTCAATACGGGGCCCAGACCGCACAGAGTACAATAGCAGCACAATTCACGGGCAGCCTGGTGCTCTGTACTTGCACGTGCAATTAAAGTTTGGACTCGATATAACGCGCCTGAAAAATTTTCCGTGAGTTGCGAGCTGCGTATTACGATGTACGAGTCTTCGTCGTAGTCCGTGTGATCGGAGCATTTCAGTCGCGGTCAAGTCGAGGAACAGGCGCGTCGTTGGGACCGAAAATTTGCCGCACTGCTAGCGCGCAGCCACACCACCCCAAGCCTCGAGCCTCACCTGCTGGGTCTCTTTCTTTCAACTAGTAACCTCCACCTTCACTTCCCTTCTTCACCCTCCACCCTTCCTCTTAATTCCCTGCTTTGGCACACATATCGGGAGGCTGCTCAGGTCCAGCGGCCAACCCAGACACATCATGGCTTCCAAAGACCCTCCCCGATTTGATGATTCCGAGGACGAGGAGGACTTCCACCCTGCCCCGGCTGATTTGTCAGACGAGGAGCCTGCCGATGACGATGGCGAACGACACCCAAATCGAAGCACCCGGCACAGCAGCCCTGGTGACCACGATGATGCGACTGATAACGTTGACAGCCCTCCTCGCAAATCGCGTGCTGGCGGCAACGATGGCGAGGATGACGACGAAGAAGAGCCTCGAGCGCGCCCCAGAGGCGATGATGAGGACGAGGACAAGGAAGAAGACGAAGATGAGGAGGAAGAAGACGATGAAGATGAGGACGTGCAACAGGTTGGCACCCCCGGCACCTGGCCTTCTCTGGCGCTCGTGACGACGCTGACACCACTGAACAGGGCCACCGCAGAAAGCGGCGCCGAGACCGACGCAACGCATTCTTCGATATCGAGGCCGAGGTCGACGATGAAGATGAGGGAGAAGACGAGGAGAAGGACGGCGAGGAGATCGAAGACTTCATCGATAACGCACACCCCGACGACGTGGCCGAGAGCGCGCGACTGGACGACGATCGTCGACATCGCGAGCTCGACCGTCGCCGAGAGCTCGAGGCGAGCATGGACGCTGAGAAGCAAGCCGAAATCCTGCGACAGAGATACGGAAATCGACGACCAGCCAAGGGCTTTGGCGATTCTGCTGTTGTCCCAAAGCGTCTCCTGCTCCCGAGCGTCGACGACCCTAGCATCTGGGCCGTGAGATGCAAGGAGGGCAAGGAGCGCGAGGTTATCCTGTCCGTCACCAAGCGAATCGAGGAACGGCTGGGAACCAAGGACGAGCTTGCCATCACGGCGGCCTTTGAGCGCGGTGGTGCCCAGTCTGTCATGAAGGGTTTCATCTACGTCGAGGCCCAGCGACAGACGGATATTCTCGTGGCGCTGGACGGCATGCTCAACGTCTACCCCAGGTCAAAGATGACTCTTGTCGACATCAAGGATATGCCCGAGCTCCTGCGCGTCACCAAGACGCCATCCCTCGAGCCCGGCGCCTGGGTTCGCCTACGCCGACCTGCCAAGCACACGGGTGATCTGGCCCAGGTTCTGGACGTTACTGAGAACGGCCTGGAGGCAAGGGTCCGATTCATTCCGAGATTGGACTATGGCATGCGCGACGATGCCCTTCTTTCCACCGACGGGAAGAGAAAGAGACCTGGCATCGCAGGCCCCAAACCTCCACAGAGACTCTTCAGTGAGGTGGAGGCGCGCAAGCGTCATCCGCGTCATATTCAGGGGAACCCCACCACCAACACCTGGTCCTACATGGGGGATGAATTTGAAAACGGCTTCCAGGTCAAGGACGTCAAAATCCAGCAGCTCATCGTAACCGACGTTAACCCATCCTTGGAGGAAGTCACTCGGTTTGCCTCGGGCGCTGAGGATGGCACCGAGAACCTGGACCTCAAGGCCTTGGCGGCAAGCTTGAAAGACAGCAGCTCGCTCGTCACCTACCTACCGGGAGATATAATCGAGGTTTACTCTGGTGAGCAGCGAGGCGTTGTGGGCGAGGCAACCAACGTCCAGGGCGACATTGCCACGATGACGGTGACCGAGGGAGACCTGGCAGGACAGAGCATCGAGGTGCCTATCAAGGGCCTGCGAAAGCGGTTCAAGATTGGAGACCATGTCAAGGTTATCGGGGGCAGCAAGTTCCGGGACGAGGTTGGCACGGTGGTCAAGATTTCCGAAGATCGCGTTACCCTCTTGACGGACCAGACCAACACCGAGGTAACGGTATTCAGCAAGGACCTGCGCGAGGCGAGCGACATTGGCGGGCAAGGATCGCTCGGGCAATACACTCTACAGGACCTCGTCCAGCTCGACCCTACTACGGTGGGCTGCATCGTCAAGGTGGATCGCGAATCTCTCGTGGTGCTGGACCAATACGGAGACCCACGGCAGATAATGCCGTCTCAGATCTCCAACAAACTGCCCCAGAGAAAGCAGGCTGTCGCGGCGGACCGTGATGGCTCGGAAATCCGACTCGACGACAAGGTCAAGGAGTTTTCGGGCCAGCAGCGACAGGGCAAGATCATCCACATCCATCGATCGTACATATTCCTGCACACCAACGACAGCACCGAGAACGCGGGCGTGTTTGTCACCAAGGCTAGCATGGTCAACACGGTGGCGGCCAAGGGCGGCCGGGTCAACTCGGCTGCGTCCGGCCCTGACCTGAGTACCATGAACCCGGCACTGAAGATTCACAAGAACGGTGCCGAGAACAAGGCTTTGCAGCCGCCAGTCAAGACGTTTGGCCGCGACCGAGCACTGAACCAGACCGCGATCATCAAGAAAGGCCCGTACAAGGGCCTCTTGGGCATTGTCAAGGACACGACGGACACACACGCCCGTGTCGAACTGCACACCAAGGGAAAGACCGTCACAGTTCCTCGAGAGTCGCTGAGCTTTCGAGACAAGACGTCAGGCGCCACCATTGACATCAACGGCAGAGGCCGGGGTGCGCCAGGCGGGTTCAACCGTGGGCCGAGTGACAGAGTGCCTGGCTGGCAAGGAGGGTCTCGTACTCCTATTAGTGCGGGTGGCTCAGATCGGGTCCCTGCCTGGGGATCTCGCAGTAAGTTCAAGCAGATCTCGTTCCGCGCACATGTACTGTCCAAGTGTTCTAACGAATGGGTCAGCACCAGCGGCTGCCAGTGGGCGAACGCCGGCGTGGAAGGCGCAGGATTACTCTGGATCGCGGACTCCAGCGTGGGCGGATGGCTCGAGGACTGTCAACCCGTACGATGGCAGCCGAACTGCATACGGCTCTGGGTCACGAACGCCGGCATGGCAGTCCGGAGCCAGGACCCCGGCAACAGGCGACGCCTTCGGAGCTGGGTCTCGAACACCGGCATACGGAGCGGGCGCAGGCATGGATGGCTGGACGTCGGGCTCCAAGACACCGGCATGGGGCTCGTCCGCACCAACGCCCGGGGCCAGCGGCAACGACTCGTGGGGATACACACCCGGAGCCACCTCGTCGGCGGCCTACGATGCACCAACACCGGGCGCCGGCATGGGGGCTCCCACTCCTGGCGCACTGAACGCTCCGACACCCGGTGCCTACTCTGCCCCGACGCCCGCCGCCAACGCACCCACTCCGGGCGGAAGTTGGCAGGGAGGATGGGGCGCGGAATCGGCGCCGACACCTGGAGCCGGAGCCCCGACGCCTGGGGCAAGCGGATATAGCGCCGGCTACTACGGAGCCCCGACGCCAGTGGCATACGGGGCGCCGGAGACTCCAGCTGCCAGTGGACCGAGGTATACGGATGATGATTGATCTCTGGGACGAGATGGGTGTTAAGGCGAGGGGTGATGGGGTGCCGACGACTATGGGAAAATTGCGGCGAGGAGATGGATCGTTAACGAGGCGTTTGGGGATCTTGTACTTTTAGTAGTAGAACGGGACATTTCGTGCGACGCCTAGTCGGTCTTTGCATCAGATGTTTGCGAGTGGCGCGGGTCGAAAATACTGAGATCAGGGGCTAGAATGTCATGAATATGTAAGAACCTTGCACTCTGTGCAACATGAATTTGGTGACGGTCGAAGGGGGTATTGTGAAGTCCGCCAGCAGGGTCCGTACAATGATACCAATGACATACAGCCGTATCATGACCTAGCATTCCCTAGAAAATACAACTTTGTTCATGTGAGTTTGAAAACTTAGCGGGGAAAGCTGGCTTGGTGATGCGAGAGTCGCGTGGTGACGGGGATGTTGGAGCAGCTACCCTACACCGTGAAGCCAAGTTGGAAATTCGTCTCTGCCAAAAGCTTCATCGCTTCACCAAACTACATCCCTCGCCATGGCAGCGACAACGGCGCCCGCACGAATAGGCAGCCCAATACTCCGGCACTGCAAACGGCGGGTCTTCCAATCCAGCCAACGCCTTTACGCCAATGCCGCAGCAAAGCCAGCGTCCGCGCGACCGGCGACCGGCGCACAACGATCCAGCCCAGCAGGCGAACCGACCAGCACAGCGAGCAGGGCGGCCACGAGAACCGCCGAGGCCCGCGAGTCTGCCCTACGCGCAGCCCGCATGCGACGCCAGGCCGAGCGAGAAGACAGGCAGATCGAAGAGGCAAAGCGGCGGCTGGAGGACGAGAAACACCAGAAGAGATACAAGACGGCGGCCAGGAAGTGGGTGTCGTCCCTCATTGCGCTGCCCATCCTGCTCGTGACGAGCTACTACCTGTTTGATCGACGTGAGCACGCCTGATTTTGATTCTATTGGAGCGAAGAGATGCTGACGGGTCTTGGGGGTAGTGGCGCTGGGGCATGCTCAGAAATCGTTGCCCAAGACTCCGCCTCCGCCTGCGGACCACGTCGACGAGAAGAACGCGTAGCATGGCCCGACATCGAATGCGGCATTTGATATCCCTGAGCACCGCGTTGGGAGCTTGGTAATCTCTGAAGGGCGGCGACTATGAAGTTGCGTCGCATTTACCTGCCCGAAGAGCACACGCGATCGCTCTATACTCGAACCCCTACGCACGAGACCTGAGCAACATTGCTGCTGCCAACTCGAAGCGAGTGGTGCCATGGCAGGGTGCCACGGGTAGCGACTTGTGGCGAGACATGGAGAGTTGGGACCACTGGCGCACTACGCATCGGCCGCAAGGGGCAACAGAGTCCCGCTGCCCGGCTGGCAAGGCTCACGCCGAGCTCAGAGACGAAGTGGAAATATACTATTCATGTTCCTCTGCCCAGTCGTTCCCTGGTATTGTATCCGACGTGAAAAGCACAACGGCCATGTGCAATGAGCACCCAAACGCGGACTGCGTCTACACAGGGGCCGAGGTCATTCCCAGGATGTGGAGGAGCTCCGTCGTGTCCTGGGCGATATTTGCCTCGATGAGGCTGCAGCAGTTCAGACGAGGACCATGCACAATAATCATCTCATTTATACACACCGGATGGAGCACCTGTACATACATCCTGCAAACCCTACAGCCTCGCCCTGATCTTGGAGGAATTCATCCGTTGCAGCTCTGCGGCGTCCCTCTTGGCCCTGTCCCTCATCACCTTTCGTTGAATCTTCCCGCTGGCCAGCTTGGGGACCTCATCGACGAAGACGACACCTCCCTCGAGCCGTTTGTGCTTGGCCACGCGAGCAGCGATCCAGTCTTTGATGTCACCGGGCGACGCTCTGCCGCGAGACGCGTGTTGTATCACGACGTACGCT
Organism: Tolypocladium nubicola; assembly: GCA_024340505.1. Classification (NCBI taxonomy): domain Eukaryota; kingdom Fungi; phylum Ascomycota; class Sordariomycetes; order Hypocreales; family Ophiocordycipitaceae; genus Tolypocladium; species Tolypocladium nubicola. Next base: position 9,027 of record JALHCA010000620.1, on the reverse strand, counting down.
CGCGGCCACTCATTGTCCCCCCTTCGAACATGTCAGCTCAGGGGTACAAATATCCAGTCAATATCGCGCGTTGTCGACTTACAGGGTGATTCCCACGACGGCGGCGTCGGCGACGTGCTCGTTCTCCAGGAGCGCCGCTTCGAGCTCTGCTGGCGCCACCTGGAACCCGTTGACCTTGATGAGCTCCTGCGGACTCGGGTGTCAGTGCTCACGTCTTCACTGGCGCGGGTTTCCGGGACTGACCTTTTTGCGGTCCACGATCCAGATGAAGCCGTCTCTGTCGCAGGTGGCGACGTCTCCCGTCAAAAGCCAGCCCTGCTTGTCTATCGTCTCTCTAGTTGCGCCCTCGTTCCTCCAGTACCCAAGGGTGACGCTCGGGCCCCTGATGCATATCTCCCCCCTCTGGCCTACTTCCACCTCGCGCCCCTCGTCGTCGATGAGTTTGGCTTCGCAGTTGGGCATGAGCTTCCCGATGGAACCGCTGTAGTCCTGGGCGCCCCCGGGCATCATGGCGCAGGCGCAGGTGCACTCGGTCAGGCCCCAGCCCTGTCGAATCGGGACCCCGAACCTCGCCTGGCATGTATTCTGCAGCTCGCGCGACAGCGGCGCCGCGCCGCACAGCATGTCCCTGACGCTGGAGAGGTCGCGGCGGGCCGCCTCGGGGCGCTTCGAGAGCATGACGAGGATGGGGGGCACGACGTGCAGGGTGGTGATCTTGTGCCGCTCAATCACGTCCAGGAACTGCTCAAAGGCGAACTCGGCCATGACGTACACGGAGCACCGGAGCTTGCTGGCCATGAGGATCATGAAGAGCTGCCCGTAGGCGTGGTAGAGCGGCAGAAAGCAGACCCACCGCTCGCCGGCCCGCGAGTTGGACACCTCGTAGGGCGTGCCGAGGTACCGCATGAACATGTTCTGCTCAAGGCTGGCGACGAGGTTGGCGTGGGACACGCAGACGCCCTTGGGGAGGCCCGTCGTCCCGGAGCTGTAATTGATGGTGGCGATTGTCTGGACGGCCTCGCGAAGCCCCAGGACCGGCCACTGCCAGCTGTCGCCTTGTTCAGGGGTTCCGACCATGGCCGTCCAGTCCTCGGCTCCTTGACGCCTGGGGCTGATTTCGTCTGAGAACTGGAAGATGCGGTCCACGGGGACACCGACCTTGGCTGCAGCCTCGAGGACGGGTGCAAGGACGCTGGGATGGGCTAGTATCACCTTGGCCGTGCTGTTGGATATCTGATATGCCAGTTCTGGGGAGCGACACGTGCAGAGAGCCGTCAGTGGGGGTGGTGACGAGAGTGGGTGCGACGGAGCAGGAAAGACATGATGGCGTACCGTGGACCGTGGACGCCGGGTTGACGCCGGTGAAGATGAAGCCTCCGCCGGCGCTGCCCAGGAAGGAGACCGGGACAAAGACATGGTTCGGGGTGCAGGTCAGGACCACGTCCCCCTTGGCGAGCCCCAGCCTCTCAAGGCCAAAGGCGAGCCGCTTGGCCCATTGCAGCGCCTGTCTCGAGGAGAGGCTCCGGCTGATCTGGCTGCTGTCGATCCAGAGGGGCTTGTCGGAGACGGGGGCGTCGCCAAAGAGGTAGCTGAGGATGTCGGTCTCGGGGTAGTCGAGGGGAGGGTAGTCGGATGAGAAGGGCATGGTTGCGGTGTCAGTAGCTAGTTGATCATGACGAGGCTGTTTCTGGGACGAGTGAAGATGTCACTTGCGCCGATGAGGGATAAAACAGCTGCAGTAGATAGTAGACATTGATTCTATGCAATGGAGTAAGCAAGGGCCAAGTGCCAATGTGCTGCACGTTGCTGTTGGCGGCTTTAACGGGTATCGGCATGGTCCTTGCGCTCTCGTGACTCGCGCGCCTGGCGTCCAGCTCCCGCAAGAGATCGGGCTCATCTCGTTTCCGAAGTTGATCTTGGTACCCGATGTGAACGACCAACTAACATTGGTTGTCACCATAAGTTGGGTGCCGGCAGAGAGAGACACGGGAGGAGTTGGTTGGTTCCACGGGCCGTTTCTGTCGTCTTACACACATGTGCGTCAGCTCCGGATGTAACGCCAGGCGGGACGGGGGGTTCAAAGTCGTAAAGGCGCGGTTTGAGACGCTCATGTTGTATTGGGGCAGTATCTGGTGTGGAGTACTCGAATACAATGTGCATACGTGTGTCCGTACGAGGTACAAGCACTCTGCAACGACCTGACTGCCGAATTCTGCGACGAATACATGGCCACACGACGTCCGTCCCTGCCCATCGACAAACGACGCGGTCAGCGGCTGGTAAACCCCCCGTCGACGACGAGCGAGGCGCCGTGCATGTAGCTGCTCATGGGCGAGGCCAGGAAGACGATGCTCTCGGCCATCTCCTCGGGCGTGGACATGCGCTTCATGGGCGTCTGGGCGACCTGCTGCTGGATGGGGTGCTCGGGGTCGTCCGTCAGGTTGCTCGTGGTGAGCGGCGTGGCGACGTATCCGGGGCAGATGGCGTTGATGCGGATGTTGTCGCTGGCGTACGAGTTGGCGTCGGCCTTGGTGAGGCCGATGACGCCTACGCGGTTGCAATTAACCCCTTCATCCTGCGTGGCCGGGAGAGGCGCGACGTACCGTGCTTGGCCGCGGCGTAGGCGCTCTGGTGCACGGGGCTCTGCGGGCCGACGAGGCCGTAAAAGGAGGCGACGTTGATGATGACGCCGCGCCCTTGACGGGGGCCCAGGTCTCTGTGGGACACGTCGAAGTCAGCGGCCGGCACGGGCGGACGAGATCTGGGACGTACTCCTGGCCGACCATGACGGCGAGCTCCTCCTTCTGGCACCTGTAGACGCCGTTGAGGTTGATGTCGATGACGCGCTGCCACTCGTCCTCGCCCATCTGATGCGTGCGCTCGTTGCTGCCGCCGACGCCGGCGTTGTTGAAGGCAATGTCGATGCGGCCAAACGTCTTGGCGGCCTGGGCGATGCCCGCCTTGACCTCGTCGGGCTTGCGGACGTCCATGTGCAGCGGCAGGACCTCCTCGACCTGGGGGCAGCTCTGCTTGAGGGCCGCGATGGATTTGGCCAGGGCGTCGGAGTCGACGTCGGCGAGGGCCAGGCGGGTGACGCCGTGCTTGGCAAAGGCGAGGGCCGTGGCCTGTCCGATGCCTGCGAACAATGTGTGAGCAAACAGAAGTGGAGAAGCCAGGGGGATTAAGGGACGACGAGAGCGATGCGTGCCGAGGCCGTCCCGAGGTCGCGATCTGGTGGGGGCTCCGGGGCCGGGCCGGACCTACCGGAAGCGGCTCCGGTGATGAATGCGGAGCCCTGGAGCAGCGGTGCCATGGCTGGTCTATGGTACGACGGCGAGGACGGGGAGGACGGATGTTGATGTCTGGTGTGAATTGGATACCCAGGTGGAAGAGTTGGAGTGAGCTGAGGGCGCTGGCGGTGATGCGATGCGATGCGATATAAGTAGCCGAAGGAGGGGCTACTGGACCTCGGCGCTGGCAAAGTACGCGTACAAATACACGTATCCGCAGACGCAAGTAAACCACAAGTGCCGAACTGGGCGGTGATGGAGTCTCTCGTCGGCCCCGTCATCGAGTGGAGACGACAGCCAAGATTGAAGCTAGCCTGATGCTCGATGTCGTCCGCTGCCTGCAGCTGCAGTCGTCAGCCCACTCGGTGCGATGTGGATAGTGCTCGTATACATGGGACGAGGGCGACGACGACGGTGTGGGAGTCGAGGACGGCAATGGCATGATTGGACTGCTGTTGTGCGCGCGAGATGATGGGTCGTAGTCCTGCGCTCGCCGCACCACCATCCTGGTGAGAGGCGCAACACCGAGGCGAGCCAGGCGACAGGACAGTACAGGACAGGACAGGACAGGACAGGACAGGACACATGGGTTAGGTGACAAAAGACATGGTCGATGGTGACGAGACGTCTACGTCTACTCTCAGCCCACTGTTACATACAGTACAGGATCGTGATGCCATGTACCCAGGATGAATGGCCAGGACCAGGATGCATAACCAGGATGCAATAAACAACGAGGGCGCTTGCCTCGACCCAAATCCAGCCCGTCCCAGCCCGACCCAGCCCAAAGCGCCTCCGACAAGCAAAGCAAAGCAAGCCACCTCACGCTGCCGACGGCGGCGGCGACGACGGCTTGGGCCCGAACCGGTCGATGCCGCTCTTGATGCCGGCGTCGACGCGCTTGGCCATCTTCTCGAGCGGCAGGCGGTGCTCGACGCGCTGCACGGCGCGCGCGATGGGCGGCTCCATGCGCTGGACGGTGCGCTCGACGGGGGGCGTAAAGTACGAGATGTTGCGCTCCCAGCGCGGCGCCCACTTGGTCGTCTGCTTGGCCAGGCGCTCCTCGGCGCCGGGCATGACGAGGTAGAGCGGTGTGAGGACGCCGACGCCCGCGGCGCCCATGCACAGCATCTCCGAGGTGCTGGCCCGGGGCAGCTTGGGGACGCGGTGGAGAGGCATGGCGGGATTGGTGGCGGAGTGGGTGTTGGTGGTGGTGTTTGAGAGGTCTGGTGATCCTTGTCAGCGAGCGCCCTGTATGGCTGCCGGAGCGTACTCACGCTGCTCTCACAGCTGTTGAGACGCTGGCAAAGAGGCGGTGATGAAGGCGGTGATGATGGCGGTGATGGCGGTGATGAAGTTGGAGAGAAACAGATGACAGGTCGAGCGAGACGATGGTTGATGAAGGAGATGCGTGAGGGGAAGCAGGTGTGGCGGCAAGGGGTCGGGGGCACCCGTCTTATAGCAGTCGAGGCGTGGTGACTGCTCCTACAGTCGCCACAGCACGCCCACGCCGTATACGCAGCAGCATCAGCCCATCTGTGAGCGTGCGGGGTACCCAGGCTTGCCAGGCTCTGGCCTCGACGCCGGATGTACCTCGCTGTCCGCCTGCTGCAGCGTGAGGGTGGCGCCCGCTGGAACTCAATATCCGTGCCGTCTGCGGCGTCGCATGACGGCGATGCACAGCCCAGGGCCGCTCCTCTGCTGTGACGTTGTCCCCTCTGGTTGTCGGCCGCCACCGTTGCATTTGTACCCCTCTCTCGCTCCCCGTATCTTTGTTTTGTCAACAGCCTCGACGCCTCGGACACCTCTCTCCTTCACCTCCCTCCTCGCTCAACGTTGCTCCTCCACGTCGCTTCGCGCTCTTGCCTAACCCCCAGGCAGCAAGGCTCCTTCCCTTCCCCGCAAGCATCCAAGCCTGGCTCCACCTCCAGGATCGGGGCCCCGCTTTCCCCGGACTGTGACTGGGTCCAGTGCCGTCTGGCGACAACTGGGGCGGGGCAAGAGCGATCCTCGTCGCACGGCCGCAGACTCCTGCCGTCTCCACTGCGAGGGCTGACCAGGAAGGCGCCGACTCGCTCCTCGCCCGTCGCAGTCGCCAACGGCGGCGTTGCGCGACAAACGGCCGCTGGGAGATGCAGCCAGGATGGGATTCAGCTTGACCGCTCCTCATAGAATCAGTACGAGTATTGAGTCATGGAGTGTCAAGGCAAGGCTGGCGGAACCATCGTCAACCCATGTGCATTAGTCCTCCGAATCACCAACGAAACATGGCTCGCGACGACTGCAAAACCCTCATGCTCCCGCGAACCGCCATCGATCCCCAGCGACGTCCAGCCGAGCAACAGGCGCAAGCAGGGGCCGTTGCAAAGAAGAAACAGCGCAGTATTTGCAGTTTACAGCGGCCAAAGACACATCCCTGCCATGAACGCCTCCTCGTCGCGTAGCCAACGCCACGGTGCTGCTTGCTGTTAGACGCCCAGTGCCTCCTCACTGAGGAACCCTCGCCGAGATGGCTCGCCAGAAATCGCACCGGGCCCCGCGACCCCCTTCCCAGGCCAGGGCGTTGGCCAGCCGGAACCTGTTCACGATGCCCTCTCCCTTCCGCACGTAGTAGCTCAGGTCTTCCGTGACAGTAACCAGCGACACTTGGCCGCCTGTCGTGTTGACGTCCATCTCCCACGGGGCGACCAGCGAATACTCGGGCCACAGAATCTTGCCGTCTCCTTTGCCGTCCGTCGGCACCGTGGCGTTGGCTGCGTTGGCAGTGGCGTCGGCGACCGAGATGATGGGATCGTCGTTGATGATGAAGTTGCCCCAGATCTTCTGGAAGGCACGCCTAAAGTCTGCGTTGGACGACTTCGCGCCGACGGAGAAGTAGGCGTACAGGTCTGCGCCGTGGTACGACGGCGTGACCGAGTACTGATACTTCCAGGCTTTGCGGGGGCCGTTGCTGTATGCCTCGGCCAGCCACTGGGCTGGGCAGTCAAAGGCGTATTCGGCGGCCATGTTGAACACGGCCTGTTGGATGCCCGTGGCCATCCCCGACTGTGTCAGCGCCGTCGGGCCATCGTCACCCAGAGTATCGAAGCGGACGCCATCGTTGCCGGGCGCGGCGGTGTCGATCTGGTAAATCTGGTTCAGGAGGGTGACGTTGGCCCGTGTGAGCAGCGGAAAAGTGCTGGCTATGAAGTCGTCGTATTGCTCCCGCGTCTTGACCCTCGGGTTCACCAGGGGAACGCCCTCGTTTGCGTTGTTCTGCACGACAATCTGTCAGCCCATTCATCACGAGGGCCGAGCTGGGTATAAGCCAGAGACGAGCAAGGCCTCGGCATTCATTACTCACGCCGACAAGCAGCCGTTTACCGCTCACATGGCCAGACAGTAGCTGCTCCGAGGGCCGCTGCCGTATGAAGTCGCCGTCGACGACAGGCAAGAAGGCAAAGCTGCCAAAGTATCCTCTTGTCGTGGACACGGTGCCGCTGGCGTTCTGAAGAGCCACGGTATCGGCAGCGACGAGGCAGTCGAAGACGCTCGAGTGCCGACGCACCCCAGGGCTGCCCTCGCCACAGCCAGCGAGCTCGGCGAAGGCGTCATGGTTGGCGGTAGGGACAGCGTCGTTGTAAGCGTCTATATGGGGGCCGTATGGGCTGGAGGCAATGACCTACAACGGAGAGGATCTCTGTTAGCCGTTCTGTAGCCCTGTAGAGTTCTTACTCTGACGGTACTCTTTAGATGGGGGGTAACGGACATTGTTGAACAGGCGGGAGTCTCTGCCCCCATATGCCATGGCCAGATGCATTACGGAGCCTGCACCAGAGGATTCGCCCCCAATAGTTACCCGGGTTGGATCGCCGCCAAACTTTTCAATGTGCTGCTGCACCCACTCGAGCGCAAAATGCTGGTCGAGGAGGCCGGCGTTGAGATGCCCTCTTTCCTTGACCTGCGCAGAGGCGAGGTAGCCAAACGCGCCCAGCCGGTACTGGATTTCGACGGTGATGAAGCCATTGTTGTTTGCGTTCATCCACGCGCTTGGATCGTAGGTGGCCCCGAAAACAGAGTATCCGCCTCCGTCTGGATCATTGCGGTCAGCAGTCAACACACACCTGTACGCAGCTACAGGTCGAGGGGGGGCTTACGGATCCAGACCAAAACAGGCAGCCGAGTGGCGTTGGGTGCGGCGTAGACGTTCAAGTACAGGCAGTCCTCATCGCCAGGGCCAGAGTTGAAGCCATATGCCCTGGGGGTTCCGTAGGCTCCCGACTGCGGACACCGTGGGGGCTGATTGATCGCAGGAGTGATGCTATCACGATGGCTGGCAGCCCTGGGGGGTTGAGGAGCCTGCCACCTCAGCTTGCCGACTGGTGGTGCTGCATAACGAACACTGTGAAGCCGAGTGAGTGAGGGCGTGTTGAGCGTCCAGTTTGTCCGCGTACCTCTTCCAAATGTTGAGGCTGTAAGAGGAGTTGTAGTAGCCCTCGTACTTGGCGTACCCCAAGTCGACGACTGGGCCAGAGGAGCAAGACGATGACACCAGACAATCCGCCGCGCAGGCAAGGGCCGCGACAGCTAGCCAACCGATGCCGTTTGTCTTCATGGCGCCTCGAGACGTCAGAGGTTCCGCACTGGTTGGAAAGGGGAGCGTAGACTGGACTTGGTCTCTGCTTTTGGCGAAGGACTGAAGAGGCGGTAAGTCGGGGAGAGAGAGACGGGTGCTTGAGAGCGCGGGATGTCAGACACTGGGCTCCAACACAGCGAGGAAAGGGAACAGAAGCGGCGGTGCCGCTCCCGAGAGACAGTGGCGGTCTCTCGCGTCCGTCTCCTCCGTGGTTCCGTCGCCGTCACTACACCCGGTCCAATGCGAGCGAAGCAGCGACGGCAGCATGCATGAGAGGCGGCCAGTGTTTGGCCCGGACTCGAGTCCGTCCCGTTTTGTGTGACGCCGGGCACAAGCCCTTGCGTAGCACGACATGTTGGCAGTGTGCAGATGCTCCCCAAGCGGCGCAGTAGTAATAATAATGAATCATACTATTTGAAATCACCGGCTGGGCGAGCCCGAGTGCTTTTTCTACCATTGCCACATACTCGTACTTGCACGTTGCTACTCCAGTGCGACTGGCTTGCATGGGATCTCGCCTCGACCGCCTCTCCAAAGGTCCTGCTCGTACCATTCCTACCCATATCAAGGGTCACGACGGTGGCATTCGATGTACCAAACTCTTCGACAGGTCCAAGCAGGCACCTGCCGCTTCCTCATATCCCAACTGTTGGGGCATCATCTGGTCGCCCAGGTCATGACAGTCTCCTAGGGGACCGTTTCTCAGTCCACCCACTCAAATATCTTGCCTCCAATGCGGCTGTACTCCCCTCGGTGTTCTCGGGACGACTCAGAAGTCAATGTCACCAAGCTTCCGGCCAGCCACGGGGCAAGCCGGCATCAGGCGATACGGCTGGAGACTGATGTACTGGTCAAACTCGCGGCGGAACTTGAGCTCCCAGAGCGCCACGTTGTCGGGACCAGGTCGGACATTCCAACAGCCACAATTATATGGTGTCAGTCTGGCGGCAGCATGTAAGGTCGAAATACTCAAACTGCGGCGGTTGCCTCGAGGCGGTTGCCTATAACGCGGCCACCCTCCACTGTCCTCCAAGTACATGACCCAACACCTTAACTAGTTTCAGACAATAAATACGAGAGAGAAGGTAAGAAAAATAGAGGAAGATTAATAAAAAAAAAAAA
>JALHCA010000619.1:0-18083 GCA_024340505.1 Tolypocladium nubicola | reverse complement strand
CGCCGGCGGCGGCCGCGGCCGCGACACGCGCGACGCGCTGCTGGAGGGCATCCTCGTCGCGCTGCATGGCGTCGCGCAGGCGGGCGGCGTGGTCGGCGGCGGCGGCGGCGGGGACGGAGCGCTTGAGCGCGGCGACGTCCTCGAGGAGCTTCTCCTCGGCGGAGACGAGCTCGGCGATGCGGACGCGCTTGCGCGTGTCGAAGGGCTCGTAGGCGGGCTCCGCGGCGGCCGACGGGGACGCCGTGGAGTGCATGTGCGCGTCGGAGACGGGGAGGCCGTTGATGGAGAGGTTCGGCGCGGCGAGGGCGAACGTCTTGTCGATGTACTGCGGCGGTTGGGCCGCGTCAGCGCCTCTCCGGAGCAGCGGGCATGTCGCGGCGGAAGGGGGTAATCACGCACCTCGTTGACGAGCGCCTCGATGCGCGCGCGCAGCTCGTCCTCGCCGCCGTCGTGGCCCTCGACGTGCGGGAAGGCCTCGTCGAGGCGCGCGGCGGCCGCGGCGCGCACGTTGGCGACGAGGTAGGCGAGGTCCTCGGGCGACTGGAGCTCGATCTTGCGCTGGACCTGGGAGACGACGGATTCGGCGTCCATGGCTGCTGCGTGGTCCGCCGTCACGGGGCTGGCATCGCGGGTGGTTGTGGGATGGTGAAGCGGCGGCGCGTCGTGGGTTGGGGGTGGAGGGGCGCGAGTGTTTACTTCAGGGTTAGGGTTGGCCGGGATGCTTCGGCCATGACGGCTACGCACGCGATTTGACTTGACTTGCTTGCACACTGGCGCGGCGGAAACTACGGGCTTTTGGATTCTACTCTTCTGTCGCAGAAACAAGCAGCTTGGTAGTTTTGTATGCAAAACAGGCACCAGCCCGCTGCAATGCTGATGGAGGCCGACACGCTGCAGCCTCTCGCTATCATTGGAGTTTCTGTCCAGGTAGAATTCATACCCCATCTCAGTTTCTTCATGGGTACTATAGCACCCATGGCCATCAGCGACGAAGCTTCTTGCTAGGGTCGGCTGTGGGAGCGTCTCCGCGGTGAGCAGAATGCACACGTGCGCCCCGTGCCCGCTCCATCGGCAACCTTCGGGCGCGATGCCATCATCAAAGCGATATCATGGAATCCAAAGCAGCCAGACATTTAGAACACGTCATTACTGTTCATGCGGCTCCCGTTCGTCACATACAAGCAGCAACCCAACGGTTTCACTTACAGGATCATTGGGTGGAGAAGACACTGCGAAACAAGCATGGCCTGACGGCCGTCGACCCCCGGGCTTTCATCAACCTCCCGCAGCAAGATCCATATATACTATATGTCACCATGACAAGCCTCAAAAAACGGACGATTCTAGACTGGGCTCGTTGGCGGTGGCATGCGGCGGGCTTGGCGGGGGCCCGGATGACGATTCTGAGACAGACGCAGTCCACCGCGTAGATGAGGATGAGAGCGGCTAGGCTTGAGGGCAAAGAGGAATTCCACTCTAGTGTAATTTGGGTCTGCCATACGAGTATATCCGGCTTGGGGTGGACGGGCGAGGCGGCGAAGCGAGATGACGACCCCGGTGGACATGGGAGACTCGGCCATGGAGATGAGTTTGGGGTATACAGACGCCCCTTGTTGTATAGCCGGGCAACGTCTAAAAATGGAACTCGAATGTCGAGGCATCCTGATGCAAAACGAGTACGAGTAAGGGGTCCAAATGAACCGAGTACATATCTGTACCCGCACCGCAAGCGAGGAAGCAGCCCCAGCCACGCAATCACATTCCGCGACGGGGCGTAGTCCGCACTGAGCAACTCTTGATACGCGGCTACTATACACCTGCCTCAAAGCAGCCAAGGGGCGACGAGGGATCTCGGCAAAGCTGGCTCTGAATGCATTTGTCGCATCGCGAGCTCACTTACACGCCCGAGGTGCCACCCGACTTGAACTTACAATTGACCCCACCACCTTTTATTACTCGATAATGAAAAGTACATAATACTGCCAGTTAGTAGGAGCTGGATCCCTCGTGCAAAAGCCCTCGACTCGAGCGAGCGTCCAAGCCCCGACGCGTACGATGGCGCCGTCCTTGCAACATCCCCTTCACCAGTGCCTGTACGGAGTACGCGTGGGTTCCGGCACTGCTGCAGCTCATCGACATGGCAAATTGCAGGCCTAATAATAGGGGCCCCTGCAAGTGTGGGGTAGCGTAGGATGCAAGGCAGGGTGCGGGGCTGGCTGCTAGGCACAAGTTACAGCGGCCGTGGATGCTCATTCCAGGGTTAAGAAACTTGAGATGGGTTACGCTGCGGCCCGGCGTCTTGGGATGAGGGGCGTGGAACCACTGGCTGCTATTTGCCGACTGTTTTCAGGTCCCTCTTCCGTGCTGCGTACCATACCGCACTTGTACAAGAGGGCGACTCCGAGGCGGCTCAAGAGGGGACCTGTTGATAAATATGTAGATACAACGCCGTAAACGCCGTGAGCCGCGGGCCCGGGCACATGTCGACCTAGAAACATAAAAACATCCTACCATACCGGGGAAACTCCCAAGACTGCGCATCTGAAGACCCGCCCCCTAAGAATCGCTGCTGCCCGCGCGCTGCCCATTTGGCGTCACAAGTCGTAATCGTACTGCCCCCAATATCGTGCGCCGTGCCAGCAACGCGGTCCAAAACGAGCCGTCGTCTCGAGTAGAGTCCATGTCCATTCCGTGCCGTGTCCAGGCTCCTCCGTTGGCGCAAGGAAACAGTCCCGAGGGATTCACTGGAACTCCTTGCTCGAGGACCAACCAACACAGGCCAAACGCCGTTTCGAGTACAAGTGAGGGAAAGATGTCAAGAGATGAAAAGGGAAGAAAGAAAGAAAGACCATCTGTAGCGCCGAGCGTTTCGTGAGAAGGACGTGTCTATCTTGCGGGTCCGGTTCGGGACTCCCGTGATGCCGGACGAGCGGTGCTCGCTAGTGTGGTAGCATCGCCCTGGTCTCTTCGTCGCTGAGAACGATTTCGTGTACCGGTTCGCATTGGTTCTCGAGTGGTTCGTAGTCGCAGTCGACGTAGGAGGGCAGGAAGATCTCTAGGTGTAGCGAGTCAGCCGCCGTGAAGCCAAGCAAGGAGTAAAATGGCGTGCGAGGGGACCAACCCGGGTTCCAGACAAATCCCTGGCTCGAAGATAGATAGGAGATCTAGAAGCAGGCCTGTTAGCGTGTGGGATCCAGCACTGGCCAGTGGAACGGGTCTTTACCAGTCGGGGAGGGCCATCAGGGTCGCCGATGTTGATGACGGTGGATTCTTGCTTGGAGATGGCCGTGCCTGTGCATGTCAGTCAACACACATGTGCACGCAGGCGCTTGGCGTCATTCAGTGCCGGCCAAGGTCGGGCACACTGGCGGCAGGACCGCGAGCGGTTGACTACCCGGCACCCGTGGCGGTAAGACCCGAGGATGGGGGCTCGTACTCAACAGGCTAGGACGCCGGGCGTGCAGCATCTTGTTATTGGGCGTCGACGACGGCGACGACGGCGAGGGCGAGCTGGAGTAGGAGCTGCCAGAGGAACTGCCGACGGCCTTGGAGGAGTGGTGGTAGCCAGCCGCTGCCGCCGTCACCGCCGATCTGCCCGTGGGGATGATGATGGACGACGACATGGCTGCGGCGGAGAGGAAGGAGAGGAAGGCGACGTAGCAGCAAGCCAGAGGAGAGTCGGGAGGACCGCTGTCTCGGTAGGCACTGGGTAGCAGGCGCCTCGGAGGAGAGCGGGGGGAGCAAGACGACGAGGAGGCTGGCTAGGGACGTATCGGACACGCACGCGCAGTCACAGCGTCGTGGAAGCAGACGGAGGGGATGAGCATGAGCGTGCCGATAAGGCGAGGCGAGGCGAGGCGAGGCGCGGCGCTGCGCTGTCGACGGCGTTGGGGGTATTTGGTGCGTGCAGTGGAGGGGAACGGGAGAGGAGGAGGGACGAGGCCAGGCCAGATGAAGAGGATAGATGCCGAAGATGTAAGGCGTCTGGCGGTTGAGAGAGAGGTGGAGGCACAAGTAAATGCAGCCAGCTCGGCACGGGTTAAGCCCAGGCAGGGTACGTACTGGCCAGGCCTGGATGAAGGTCGGCCCAAGCCCCAACAAGTGGTGGTTCCAGTTCCGGTGAACGGAGGGGACGGTGATGCATCCATGACCAGTGGGCGCAACGGACGCTAATGGCCCGACTCCTGAACCAGTTGCGAGCGCCGCGTCTTTGCTGTTGTGCCGGAGCCATACTCGTACAGCTGGTAACGTCCCTTTGATTAACCAAATGACAACTCGCGAGTCGTCGCCCTGTCCCCTCGACATCCACAAGGCCGCCTCATTCCGTCCGAGTCCATCCTTGCGACATTGGAAGACTCACCGCAGCCCCGGCCAGAGCTCCGATGCGGCGGCGGTAGTCGATACTCGGGACCCATTAGCCGTTCTCACCGAAGTCCGGCGACGGGTCTTATCAGCGGGAAGTAGCGGGGACCTGAGCTCCCGCCCCCACTGATAAACCCGTGACCCAGAAGACATGACGCCCCAAAAGCCAGGGAGGTCGGCTTGTACGGAGTAGTCCGTTACTTCGTACTCGTGCTGCGTTGCGCACCTCGGTGCTGCGACACCTGCTGTAGGACCCACTGGCAGACCCGCCCAACCGCTGAAGCCCCGCTGGACGGACGATTCACACCAGTCGGGGTGGGGCTCCTTCGCCCTGCTCCAGGCAAGCCTCGTGGACCAATCATTTGGCTTCTTGTTCTCGTGGTACTCGTACACATGTACCCAACGAAAGACCAGGAAGGGGAAAGCGCGGGAGCGTTAGGGGGTCTGGTCACGTGGACACCCGTCTGCCTGACAAAGCCGCTGTGCGGAGCTGGCGCAAGGCTACCAAGGCGACGTCGTGGACGCCTGTTGAGCTTGTTGCCGGAGCTTTGCCAGAATCCTCCATCACCATCACCAGAACTCCGTCTCAACTACCTCTTGCAACCCGCCACAGCACGGCCGAGAGCATCGCAAACGCCGACGACGCTACTCACATCAAGGCAAAAGGACACAGTATTACGATCATCGTAGCAAAACTGCGCGCCGCCTCAAGATGGGCGACATTGCTGTCGAGAACCCGGCCAACCACGTGCCGCCGCACAAGAAGGCCGTTCCCTCCACGATCCCGACCATCGACAGCTTCGAGGGCTTGCCCATCGATGGCGGCGACGACTACGCCTCGCTGAAGAAGCTACAGAGGCAGTTGGAGTATGCACCCGCTCTCGCTGCTCCCTCCGGAGGCTGCATCCATGAACCAACATGGCGCTGACGATGGGACGACAGGTATATCCAACTGCAAGAGGAGTACATCAAGGATGAGCAGAGGTAGGCTTCCATGTACTGTCCTGACAAGCTGGGTATCTGGGCGATGGGCTGACGTCCCCTGCAGGAGTTTGAAGCGCGAGCTCGTTCGCGCCCAGGAAGAGATCAAGCGCATCCAGAGTGTACCCCTGGTCATCGGCCAGTTCATGGAAGCCATTGACCAAAAGTAAGGCCACGCAATGCTCATCTGCTCAACAGCACCGCCGTGATTTCTAACCTCTGCTCAACAGTACCGGCATCGTCCAATCGAGCACCGGCTCCAACTACGTCGTCCGCATCCTCTCCACCCTCGACCGCGAAAAGCTCAAGCCCTCCTCCTCCGTTGCCCTCCACCGACACTCCAATGCCCTGGTTGACATCCTCCCACCAGAGGCCGACTCGTCAATTGCCATGCTTGGCGCCGACGAGAAGCCCGACGTGACGTATGCCGATGTTGGTGGCTTGGACATGCAGAAGCAGGAGATCCGCGAGGCGGTCGAGCTGCCCCTGACGCACTTTGACCTGTACAAGCAGATTGGCATTGACCCGCCCCGCGGTGTTCTGCTGTACGGGCCACCGGGTACCGGCAAGACGATGCTTGTCAAGGCCGTCGCCAACTCCACCACCGCCAGCTTCATCCGCGTCGTGGGCTCCGAGTTTGTGCAAAAGTACCTCGGCGAGGGCCCTCGCATGGTCCGCGACGTGTTCCGCATGGCCCGCGAAAACTCGCCCGCCATCATCTTCATCGACGAGATCGACGCCATCGCCACGAAGCGTTTCGACGCCCAGACCGGTGCCGACCGCGAAGTCCAGCGTATCCTGCTCGAGCTGCTCAACCAGATGGACGGCTTCGACCAGACGTCCAACGTCAAGGTCATCATGGCCACCAACCGCGCCGACACCCTTGACCCGGCCCTCCTGCGTCCCGGCCGCCTCGATCGCAAGATCGAGTTCCCCTCGCTGCGTGACCGCCGCGAGCGCCGCCTCATCTTCACCACCATCGCCAGCAAGATGAGCCTCGCGCCCGAGGTCGACCTCGACAGCCTCATCGTGCGCAACGACCCCCTGTCTGGTGCCATTATCGCCGCCATCATGCAGGAGGCTGGTCTGCGCGCCGTGCGCAAGAACAGATACAACATCATCCAGAGCGACTTGGAGGACGCCTACTCGAGCCAGGTCAAGGGCACCAGCGACGACAACAAGTTCGACTTTTACAAGTAAGAATAGTCTCTCACGAGGGAGAAGTGTTCTGCGCGGCAGTGTACGAGGACTTCGAGGCAAAGGACGGGGAGGCCAGGGGAGGGGGGGGGCGAATAGTTGTCCCTGATAGACCAGCCGCACGCGAGGGTTATGATAAGCTCGATCTCGGCCAGTGTACGGCGAATAAATCACATCTTGTACTTGTAGCAGATCTCATCCTATCTACCTCGTCCTGTGAAGCGCCTTTCAACGAGCATACAACCAACCAACCTACCCGGGGTTTTCATCACATGGGACTTCAAACCCCAATCTCCCATCGAAATGGACAAGACATGAGACACAGGATAGTGATGGTTCAATTTGGTCGTTTTGATTCGTCTCTTCTTGCCTGTCCCTACCTTCTACCCTCAACGAGACTCGCTTGATATCATGAGGCATCAAGGGTCCGAAGGGGAAGTGAAAGAGAGCACTGCGCCACTACACAACAAGACTCAAACACAGATTTCCAAGTCCATACACAGAGGCCTTAAGTCTCCCCTTGCCCATTTCCCATCCATTCCTTGGACGAGCCATTCTTCCGTAACCCTGTTCCCTTTCCATTTTCCGTTTCCGTAATTGCCCGTCTATTCCGTTCCCGTTTTCCTTGCCCTGTGTCGACAAACTCAGAGACAGCACTTCGAGGTGCTGGTCTCAACAAGAAAAGAAGCAGAGGCCGCGAACTGTGAGCTTTCCGCATGCCATCGCATAAACTCAAACAGCGTACAAAGTACATGGACAACATTGAAAGCAAGCAGGCTAAAACATTAGTCGCTGACAAAACAAGATGAAAACATCAAACATTATTATTACCCAGTACGCCGCCATGAAAGAGGAAAAAGATCGGTGGAACGCCAGTGCAATGCTCGTGCATAAAATGTCGAGTGCCGAAATGGCGGTCTGCCGTCTCAATTGTAATCGTCCCGGGTTGGGAACGTGCGACGGACAAGGGGAGTATAGAGACTGCCCCTATGAGCATGAGACCCAGTCCACAAGAGATGCTTCGCTGCCTCCTGAGGGGGGAAATAAAGTCTTCCAAATCGTATGAACATGTGTCGGTAAGCCATGAGCGCTCGTGAACTACGAGTTCAGCGTGACCCCAGCTTCTAAGAGAAGCCGGACAAACTTCCCGTGCAACTCAATGAAGAAGTCAGGCTGGCTCACCAGCTCGGCAAGTCCGCGGGCCTTGAGAGATGACGTGCCGCCGGGGCCGCCCATGCGCCTGGTAAAGCCACTTCCGCCGGTAAGGAAGCTACTTCCACTTCGATCCGCAGCCGTTGATGGATCGAACGCAGATGGTGGTGGTTGTGGGACACCCCCTCCGTTGTGGAAGACATTGCCGATGGGCGACGACTCCCTAGCTCGCTCGGCCTCGGCTTCTGCAAGTTGCTGGATCCAAGTTGCGAGATCACGGAAGGCCGCGGAGATCATGGCAAACGTCTTCATGGCAAGCCGTTCCTTGTGTGTGCTCAGGGCCAAGAACGCATAAATGCGCTTGTGGCCGCGAGCGTGGAGGTCAGGGATACGAAAGATGTACGCCGTCGTGTAGCCTGCCATAGCGTCGCCGAAAAATATGGCGCCTCCTGTGGCGGCAGATCCGGGGCTTTGTGTCGTGACAAACGAGGGCGAGTTGTTGAGCTGCGGAGACGAGGTCGCTGTCGAGGTCGAGGGGGCCCGCGGAAGCGTCTCGAAGGACAGAGCTCGCAGGCACGAAGCGCGGACGAGCGAGAAGGAGTCGGCGAGAAGGGGCTCATGGGTTGACGTGTAGCTGAGGTAGTGGAAGTGATACGCGGATCGCTCCGAGGAAGTCGACGTGCTGGAACACGACGTAGTTCGGGAGCTAGCTGGCGGCGCCGCTTTCCTATTGCGCACGCGCCGTGTGGCCTCCCGGTCGCCATCCGTATCGCTCGAAGACTGCGAATTTGGGGGTGAAGCCTGGCCAGCGGTTTCGAACACCCGCTCAATAGGGGTACGGGTTCGTAGGGTCGGGCCTTGTGCGTCCGCAGCGTAGTCGTTCCCGCCTTTCACACCAGTCTGCCGTCGGGGTAGCGTCATGGCACAGTTGTCACATGGCCCCTGCTTTTTGGTAACCATTTCGTCGTAGGTTCGGCGAAAGCTGGAATCGCGACGTGGCTGTTGGAACATGGGTCGCGGGCTGTCAGGAGGTGTCTCCAATGGCGAAGTAGAGCCAGCAACAGCCGCGGCCGCTGCGGCCGAGCGCCGCAGGGCCGCTCGCTGTGTTTGGGGATCTTGCTCCGAGGCAGGCACAGATACGCTGCGGGCGATGTTCAAGTCGCGGAGGGCGTCGTTGAGAGCGGCCGCAGGGGTCTGTGAAAGTGGCGCGGATGTTGGTGCGCTGGATCGTGGGCGGCCATCTCCGGGAGATTTGGCTCGAGTCCCTGCACTGGACGCCGGATCTTCAAAGCAAACGGAGCATGGGCTTCGCAGACCCTCCGTGACCATCAAAGGGGTCGGGCCATGGGTGTCGCAGTAGTGAGCCAGACATAGCTGGACGTTGGGTATTAGCCGGATGTCTCCGCCCATGATGACGGGAGAGAAATAAGTGCGTTGTGAATCAACAGAAGCAAGCACATGCCTTGACGGCAGGCGATCGACAGGGACAAGAGAAGAGTGGCAATGACATGGGAGGCACGGTGTGATGGGAAATGGCGGGTAGGTATGCTTTCTTCAAGCAACCACGGCACTGCATATGAACGCCGCAAGCGGGATGGCCCGAAGGGCTGAGCGATGCCAAAGCTGCCGGGGAGCGGGCATTGTCTCTCTGTCGACGGCACGGCCGGTGAGAATATCAACGCTGGCCACACGTCCCAGGAAGGCAAGTACAACTTCAAGTGCCACAGCTCAGGCTTGCGAGGCGGTGTGCACAGTGTTGGTGTGGGAGGAGGGATGTGTGTTTGGAGGGCGGTGGTGGCAGTGGTAACGCAGACAAGCATGAGCGGCGATAGGTTGTGACTGGAACCAAACGCCGTCGCGGCACTATTGTGCTGAGGCAAGTGAGGAGGGGGAGCACAAGACGGGCTGAAAGCACGCCTGTGTGCTGCATGCGTGGCGCTTGGGAGAGGAGGCATGTGATTTTCGACGGCCTGGAGTTGTTTCTTTGCACTCACAATGTATGTCATGGCGCATCCAGCTGTCGGGGGCTATCTTATCGCAACTGTCGCGGCTCTCTGAGGGGACGAAGAGGAGGAGTTTAGAAGCGGAAGCTGAATGATGAGCAGAGGGATGGAGGGGTGTCGGACCCGTGTCCTGCAGCTGGACGAGACGGATGCGACGACGGAGGCTGCCGCTGCGGTGCGAGCGAGCGTATAAGAAGGGCCTGCACAGCACAACAGTCAAGCCCCCAGGTTGTTGGCGTGGTGGTCGCACAGCGTTGGCGAGAGAGACGGGTGCTTTCTTGTCGCAGAGCGAGAGCGAGCGCGTCGAGGGAGAGATGGTGGTCTCGGGGTGGCGCTGCGCCTGGGCTGCAGCGGGTGTGTTTGGCTGCTGCGAGGTGTTCCGGTATGCAGCGTGCGACGATGCCGATGGTCGGAAGGGCAGCGCGAGAAAGCTGCGACGGGCGACGTGAAGGCGAAGCCGCGCCGACGACGCAGAGAGAAGGGCACAGCGAGCGGAGAGACGGGCGACGATGGGTTGATGGAGGAGGAGGAAAGCGCCGAGCCACGACGGTTGGGACGGAATTGACGGAAGCCAAGGTACTGCTACTGGGGAGAGAAAGGTTTGGCTTCCGTTTCGGGGGCAGGCACGAAGAAGCTGTCTAGTTGCCAACAGCGCTAGCTGCGTGGGCCAGCGGAAGGAGAGGAGGATGTGGGATGGGACGGGATGGGTTTGGGGAATGGAGGGGCCGGTATCCGCTGTTCCTTCCGGCGCAAATGCGCGAAGTACAAGTACGTACCTGCTCACGACGGCAGCACGAAGTGCGAAGTACGACGTACGACGTACGACTGCGCGAAGCCAACTGGAAGTCGAGCCGAGCCGGGCCGAGTCGAGTCCTCCTGCCGCAGGTGAACGGGCTGCTCGGGTGCCTGATCTTACCTTGTAGCAAGGCTAGGGACGAAAGTATTCATATTGCTATCCACCCTCGTGTTGCAACTGACGATTCCCAGGCAAACGCAGCAACTCCAGGCCGTGCGACGACCCGCCAGTCAGGTCGCGGCACTGACAAAGCCAAGCTCGGCGACAGGCCTTCTAGAACGAAACCAGCAGCCAGTGACGGGGCACCTGAATGCAGATGGGCAGACGTAGCCGGCCGCCCGGGAAGTGTCCACCACCGGTCGAGGTACAAGCTAGCCACGTTCGTCTACCTCTCCGTTCTACGAGTCCTCTCCGCCCTGTGCACGCGCGCATCATCTACGGGCAAATGTGCTCAGGTGCCTGCACTGACGGGACAAGGCAAACACAGTCTATGCAGCACTTGCTCGCCATTCGGCCTGCAAAGCAGGGTAGTACGGAGCCTGACTCTACTACATAGGTACTCGTGGTCCATGGATGTGTTACTCTGGTTGGACATCAATGTGGACACTGGTGGGCTCTCCGTGGAAGCCTTCCAAAGTTCCAAGCGCCCGAACAAGCATCTCTTGGGAGTTCAGTTTGGCGCGAGCAGAAAAGGGGGTCGTGAGCTGGCTTCGATGGTGGACGGTGTCCACCCTGGACAACTGCCGCACTGGGAGTAGAGCAGGGACTACGGAGTACTCCGGAGAGACCCATACGTCGACAACCAGACGCTCTGGCTCTCGGAGTCTGGGGTTTCTTGGGGTGTTTTGCATGCCGGAGCTTGGCCTCTGGTGCTGACGCCGGCCGTCACGGCGAGTTCACAAAGGAGGCAGGTTGACAGACGCCCGTCCTCGCAGGACCCGACGAACGTTTGACGCGTTTCGGCCATGTTTGACCACGGGCGCTGTTGGAGGGTTGGAGGGAACTTGGGCCACGCCGGCGACACTGCGCAGCGCGGCCAACGACAGACGCCCGGCCGTCGTGATGCGCCGACAAGAATAGAATCACTTGAATCACACTATTTCGTGGTACGTGCAACGCACGAATACAACTGTACAACTCGGGCCTGCCGAGTCGTGCGGCGCTTGTTCACAGAGCAAAGACCATGGGTTCTTGTCGGCGGCAGCATTCTTGTAGCCATTCTTGAGAGTCAGGGACTGTGGTGTATGTCGCGATGCCTGCTTTTCGTTTACGAGTAGCCGTAATCCGTACATCCACAACACTTACATGAGAGCTGTCGCCGCGCCGCATAGACGATGGGCTTGCCCCTTAGCCCCGAGCCCGGACCCTGTCTCCGGTGGTGCTGTCTTTGGTCGCTTGCGGCTCACATGTCGACGAGTCCTCCGTATACCTTTGTTCCTTGAGCGTGTTTGCACTTTGCCGCACGTAGCCTCGGGAGGACTCGCTCGGGATCACAAGTCGTCCTTGTCAACAACGCACACCCCATGCACGATGCCGGGGTGCGCACATGCCCCTTTGACCAACGTGGTAAGAATGGACCGGGTGTTGTTGGCTCTGTTGGGGGTCCCCGTTGGTGTCGTGCCCGCCACGTGGGCTTTTTGTGCGAGAAGGGTGCTACGAAGTACGGAGTATTTGTATGTACGAATACGTCGTACGGAGCAAGAAGTCTGTACTACACTGGTGCTGTGCTTTTGACCTTATTACGGACGCTGGACTGGTCGCATCAGACTGGCCTCCACCGCCTGTGCACGTTGGGCGCTGGGTCTTCGTCGACTGCCTGTCTACCAACTGCTCACGTCAAGGCGTATACGAGTAGTAATGTCAGTATCTGGCACGGTGGTACATCTGTGCAGCCGCCGCGGCGTGTGTCGCAGCGTGACCAAGGCGCAATTGTGCGCTCGTGCGCTCGCGCTGTCGCAGAAAGCAGCTGTTGCCGAGGGGTGGCGGTACAACAGCCGTGTCCGACGGTGAGATGTGCCAACATGGTACCATTTTCATCAAACGGAGTAATATCGCGCACAGCACCATGGCAAGGGTTGCGGGTGGCTCGGGCGAGACCGGCGAGGCGCAAAGATGGGGGCCGTCGGTGTCCCTGGCGCGCTGTATTCGCACGAGTACTCGTACTTACTCGTACTTGGTAGGCCTAATGCGTCGGATATTTGGTTCGATCCTTCGCTCTGATTCATGCCATGTATTCGGTCCGCTCCGGGTGCGTGTCGGGACGGGGTCATCCCAGCAAAGGATGGGGAACCACGCGACGGCTCGGCGCTGGGGCAAGCTGGCAAGGATGCTACAACCGACCATGTGTGGTGAGCTTGGCTGTTTATGCTTCCATCTCATTAACACGAGTCGCCAGCTGAGCCTCGGTGGGCGAGCGAGCTGGGAACTCTCGCAGCGCAGCGCCCAACGGTGACAATATTAAAAACGAAGGGGTTTGAACGCTGTACGAAAGGAATCCATGGCGCCGTGGTCGTCAAGAGGGCCTGCGAAGCACCGTGCGGCGGCCTGGCCCGCGCTTTATTAGGCGCCTGCGCTTGCCAGAACCCCGTCCTGAGCGTGATGCTTGGGCACCATCATAGCTGCACTTCAACCTCATGTCCGCCTCAGCTCAGAGCTGCTGTCCGCAATCTGCTCAACCAGGGTGTCTGCCGCCGGCCATCGTCCGTGCCCTGGCATGTACGAGCCGGAGACACCAGGTCCGTTGCTTCGAGTTCCATTCCGCTCAGATGGACCGCCGTCCCTCGTCCCTCGTCCCTCGTCGCCAGGGCGCTCCTAAGCGAGCCAGAGTGTGCAGGCCCCTGGAGAAGGCTGCGGAACCGACGACGACGATGATTGGCATCCTGCCGAAGCCTGCTCGCGCCCTGGGCCAGCCTTGCATGTAGGGCCAGCCGTGGCCATATGCAGTCGTCCCGCATGCGTCGCGCGCCCATTGGTGTTAGCCACCACCGAGTGGCGGTGCGTGATGCGTCTTCAGGCAGCCTTGCCTGCAGCGTCTGCGGTGCCAGCACATCAACAACCTCCTTGGCTTCTATATGCCACTGCTCCGCTCCCAGTCCCTCTGCCAAGGACATCGCGAAGCGGCTTCCTCGTACGCGCGCCCGACTGCTGCCCTGCTGCGTTTGGTATATGAGCCTGGGCACAGCATCATCCTGTGTCTGCGTCGGGAATCAGAGCCCGGACTGAAACGGCGGTCATGCAGTCCCAAGATGTCCATGAACCTACGTGCTCACCGCCCCCTCTGCAGAATCACCTGGCCATTGCGGCATCGAACCTGAGTTGGACAGCCGAGTTTCAGACCAACGACCCAGACTTCTCGGTGAGATGGCTTCTAGGCCTGCCCGCCGACGTTTGTTGCGGTGACGATGCGACTCGCCCAAGTCCCGATGCGAACAAGGGCCCGCCTCGCCAGGGACTGAGAGACGTTGAAAATGATCTGCTGCGCATGTCCATGGACCTTGACGGGGAGCTTGCGCCTGCAGAAACCCCAGGGGGGATGAACCGCGTCTCCGCAGGCTTCTTCGAACTTCGCACAGGACTAGAGCTGTTACTGGACGAAATTGAGTAAGCCATGCCTGACTATCTTCACTATCGAGCCCGGGATTCTGACACCGTACAGGCAGGCTGGGGCGGCTGGTGACTCGGACTCCGAAACAGAGTCCATTGACGGCATCCCGCCCGAAGACCGCGATGATGAATCACCCTCGAGGCTGGAGTGGCTTCGACAAAAGACAGTCGAAAAGGCCGAGAACAAACATCTCGACAGGCTCATGTCTCTGCCGGGACTGGAAGAGGTCAAGGCGTTCTTCTTGCACACCAAAGCCAGGCTGCAGGCCACCACCAGACGCGGGGGAGACGTGCGCAAGGAAAATTTGGATGTCGTCTTCATGGGCAATGACGGAACCGGCAAGACAACCGTGGCTCGCCTGTACGCTAAGTTCCTGTCCTCCCTGGGCCTGATAAAGTGGCCTCCCATGGCTCGCTACGCCTATCACACGGCATACGAGTTCAGCCCAACCCACACCGTGAACTACATGGGTTCAACGTGCAGGAGCTTGGGAGGATGCGTAAGTCGAGTCTTATCAAAGAGCAGTCCACTGCTGTCTCCCTCGATGGGCACTAATGCGATGCCATACAGATTGTCATCGTTGATGATGCCCACCTCCTGGATAGCAAGGGGGAGGAGTGCCTGTGGAGTTTGCATACGCGACGATCACAGAGGTCTTCCGGTCTTGGGGTGCTCATAATTGCTGGGAGGGACGATGAGGCGCTCGGCAGACAGCTCTGTTACAGCGCACATACGCAGAATCACTTTCCGGCCGTCAAGCTGCCCGACTACACAAGGGACGGACTCCGGCAGGTATTCTACGGCATGGTGCGTAGGGCTTTTGGCCCCAAGATGGAGATTGAAGGCGGCCTTGACAGTCCCTACGTCAAGATGCTGGTTCGGCGTCTTGCGGGCGACGACGACGACAAGAAAGACTGCGGAAACATTTGGCTGCTGGAAAAGGCATTCCGGGACGCTTGCCAACGACAGGCGAAGAGGCTTCGCGACGCTCGAAGCAGCAACCGCTTTCTAGATGACCGTCTCCTTACGAAGGAGGACCTGCTCGGGGTGGAGCCCCTGGGACCCGAGGGCAGCCCGGCCTGGGGGAAATTGCAGCAACTAGCCGGCCTCACGAACGTCAAGAAGTCTATGCTTGCGATGGCGAGCCAGCTAAGCGAGAATCACAGACGAGAGATGCAGGGCGAGCAACCTCGTCTCGTGTCCACAAACAGAGTCTTTCTCGGACCCCCCGGCACGGGGAAGTCAACCGTCGCGAAGCTCTATGCCAAGATCATCAGTGACTGCGGCATCGTATCCAAGGGCGAAGTCATTGTAAAGAACCCCAGTGACTTCATCGACCACCACATCGGCGGCTCCGAGGACAATACGAGGGACATTCTGAAAGAATCACAGGGCAACGTCCTCATCATCGACGACGCCCACATGCTGGACCCGGGAAACCAGAGCGGCAACTATGACAGGGACGGCGACTACAGACGGGCCATTCTCGACACCATGGTAGCCCAGGTCACCGGAGCTCCAGGCGAGGATGTCTGCATCATCCTCTGTGGCTATGAAGAGGAGATGAAGGAGCTGTATGCCAACGCAAACCCCGGTTTTGTACGGAGATTTCCCCTGGAATCTGCAATCGTGCTGGACGATTTCGGCGTGGAGATACTGGCCAAGGTGCTGGACATCAAACTGGAACAGGAGAGACTGGTGGCGACGGACAAGGCCCTCGAGGTGGCGGTGGAGGTGTTGCAGCGCGCATCTGTCCGCCCAAACTTTGGAAACGGGGGCGACGTGGAAAACTTGGTGCGCAAAGCTACGACTGCTCGGGCACAACGCATCGCGGACCGGGTTGGCTGCGACGAGAAGGCCGATGTTTCTGCTGAAGCCCCGCTGGAGCCTGAAGACTTCGACCCGGACTGGGAGCGCCACACACACGCGCTGACCAACACCCGAGCCCTGTTTCGCGACTTCGTGGGATTCGAAGAAATCATCTCCAAGCTGGAGGCGTTCCAGTACACGGCCCAGGGCATGCGCCTGCGAGGGCTTGATCCCCGGCCGTACATTCCCTTTACCTTTGTGTTCAAAGGCCCTCCCGGAACTGGAAAGACGTCCACGGCGCGCAAGCTGGGCCAGATTTTCTACGACATGGGCTTCCTCTCCACCCCGGAAGTCGTCGACGTGTCGGTGACGCAGCTCGTCGGTGAGTTTTGCGGGCAGACCGGGCCAAAGACTCTCCGGCTGCTCGAGTCGGCCCTGGGCAAGGTGCTTTTCGTCGACGAGGCCTATCGCCTCGCAACCCAGTACAACGGCGGGAGCAAGGGTTCCTTTGCCGACGAAGCCATCGGCGAGCTCGTCGACGCGGTGTCGCGGCCCAAGTTCGCGAGGAAGCTCGTCATCGTGCTCGCGGGCTACGAGGAGGAAATGGAGCGATTCATGCGCAGCAACCAGGGCCTGCGGAGTCGCTTCGCCACCGAGTTTGTGTTCCGCCCCATGGTCGCAGAGCAGTGCCTGCAGCAGCTGCGGCGATTCGTGAGCGACGTGGGCATCGCGGTCCAGGAGACACGCGAGATGGACGGGCGGACGCGGAACGCTATCTTTGACGCGCTGGGGCGCATGACGAGCGAGAAGGGATGGGCGAGCGGGCGCAGCGTGGAGACCTTGGGGGAGAAGCTCATCGGGCACGTGTTCAAGGAGTGTGCGATCCGCGGATACACGGGCAAGGAACTCACCGTCAGCGGCAAGGAACTGGCCGTCATCCTGGGCCTGTCGCCGAGCTGGAGCTCAGGAGCCGTGAACGGGAGCTTCGGCCGGCCGATGGGCGCGCGGCAGGTTATGACGCTCAAGGACCTGGAGGAGTACGAGTGATGCGGTGTGCTGTTTTTTCGCACGGTGCGATCTGCTTGGAGTTGGCGGGATATATATACCCTGGTGTTGCAACGGGTCCGCGTGATTTGTATTGCCCTAGACGATGGAAGCGGAGGAAAGGGATCCGGAACAGGTGATTTATACACTTCGTCCTGCGACGATTATGAGTTACGATTAATACATGAGCCGCTCGTGCCGATTTGGTTTATCCGCAGCCCCTATCCTTCAACGTACCGTACGAGTGCAGCTGGCCCCCGATCTAGTGCCCAACGCCGATGCCGCGGTCCCCTTCGTTTCGTCCCCGGAAAGACATTCATACTCATACATCTCCTACAACCATATCGTCGGCCGCGTCGTGCGTCAGCACCGTCCTGCCCAGCGGGCTCGGCTCCGCGACGGCGCTACCGGCGCGGCTGGCCCGGCTCCTGGGCGACGCGCTGCGGCGGGGTCTCTTGGGGGCGGAGATCTCGCCGGCGTCGGACAGCCGTCGCTTCAGGGGTGCGGCGGCGGGTGCGGGCGCGAGGCTCGGGGTTGGCGTCGTCGATGCGATGGTCGTGGCGGACGTGGAGCGGTCGCGCGAGCTGGCGTCCTGGGGCGCATCGGAAGCCGAGGACGTGTCGTCGGCGGGCATCGATGGCTTCTGGGCCGTCGCGAGCAGGTTCGTCACGTCCACGGAGAGATCTGTCTGCGCGTCGCCGAGCTCGCCGCCGAGCTCGCCGCCAAGCTCGCCGCTCTCGCGCAGACTCTCGAGCCAGGCCTCGCGGATGACGATGCCCAGCGCGACGGCGGGCGCGCGCGCGACGCTGTTGCCCACGAGCTTGTACTGGGTCGCGGGGCTGCCGAGCAGCACCTCTGCGTCGCGCAGGCCCTGGGCGCGGCGGGCCTCCATGATGGTCAGCACGCGGCCCTCGCGCCAGTGCAGCGCGCGGCCGTTCTTGGCGTCGCCGGGGTTCTGGGTCGTGACGATGGTCTCGATGAGGCGGCGCGGGAAGAGGCGCCCGTACGAGTTGGAGGTGTCGCGGGCGGCGCCGACGCGGGCGGACGCGGAGCCGGACGCGTCGCCGGCGGGGGTGTCGGCGCCGGAGAAGGAGGCGCGCTCGGCGGGGGTGAGGATGCCGGCGCCGGGGACGCG
>JALHCA010000616.1:0-20509 GCA_024340505.1 Tolypocladium nubicola | reverse complement strand
AAAAAAAAAAAAAGAGAAACGGTGACGAGGCGAAGAACGGGGGTTAGCGAGCGATGAGAGATGCTGGTGTCGGTCGGCGAGGCCCTCGTGCGATGGCGATGCGAGGAGACGGGGCGGATGATGGAGGAGGGAGGATGGCGTCGACGTCGCAGCAGCAGTGACGGCGAGGAGGACGAGAGGGAGGGAGGGCCTGGAGGGAGGACAGGAGGACACTGAGAGGCGCACGGCGCTGCGCTGGGCGACGAGTGAGCGGCCCGGGTCTGGCTGGCTGGCTGATGGACGGATGCAGCGTAAAGGAGGCGCCCAGCGGATAGGAGCGGGCAGCATTGGGGACCGGGGTGGTGGCCTCCCGGTTTAGCGCCCAGCAGCATCCGGCTGGAAGGAGTCGGGCCAGCTGTTAGCGCGCCCTGGCTCGCGACGGCTATGTGGGCCCCCGCGGGCTGTGCAGGACTTGCGGCGCGCGCATTCTTCGCCGCGGCGGCGGGTACAGCGACCGGCGCGGGGCGGGCGTCTCGTATCCGCGCTAACAGCAGTACATGCACCCCCCCTGAGCCTGGCACGTCCGCCTTTGACGGCGCCAAAGTGCGTGCACGTATTCGTACGAGTCTATTGCGGGCGGGAATACGATGCCTCAGCCGTACGACCTGCGGCGGTGCGTCCTCGGATTCGGGCGAAGCGGCCGCGAGTAGGGCTGGTCCGGGGCCACTGGAGACACCTCGTCCATTTCAGGCCGCCTGTCGGCCCGGCTACGGCCACCGCGCTGCAATGTGGGACACGCCAGCCATGGCCAGCCGTGAGCTTTACGAGGACGCAACCGCCCAGCCGCCCACGCACACGCACCGCTCGGTCAGCGACACGCCCCCAAGCCGGAAGCCCAGCGCCAAGTTCGCGAGCAGAGACATCTGAGACGCCGGGTGAGGAATCTCGCTCAGCATGTACGGAGTGCCTACGAGGTACTTCGTACGAGAACGTGTCCAAAGGATCGGGCGCGTCGTGCGAGCAACGCAACTGCGGTGCCGTAGCCCGGAAATTGCGCTGCACTGCCCCCGTGCCCGCCGCTTCAGGCCGCCCGCTGTAGCGCCATGCACGCACTCCGCGCCGCGTCCGTCATCTGGGCGCTGATCGATCGTGCGGCGCTGGAATGCGCGGGCGACGACTGGCTGGTTTGGAGGAACAATGGCCGGCGGTGGCATGTACCCGAAAACTATCGTTTGTTGTTTGTTCCAGGTTTCCCTTCAGTGCGGGCTGATGCCCTGTGCCCGCCCGCCGATGAGGCTCTGAGCCGCATGAAGCAATCTCGCACCATCGAGGGCCGACCCATCTAGTACGGCGGACTAGACCTCACCGTCGCGGCCTGTCCCAAGCCTCTTGGCCGTCCAAA
Organism: Tolypocladium nubicola; assembly: GCA_024340505.1. Lineage (NCBI taxonomy): Eukaryota > Fungi > Ascomycota > Sordariomycetes > Hypocreales > Ophiocordycipitaceae > Tolypocladium > Tolypocladium nubicola. The sequence goes on along the minus strand of JALHCA010000616.1, from coordinate 19,128 downwards.
GGCCTAACCTGCCACTTCGCCAGGCCGCCTGACGCGCCGCATAGCCCACCCCAGACATGTCTCTCACGGGAGCCAGGGGTCAGCACGACGTCGATGTCTCGCCATGTGCCACCCGGTTTTGAGATCAAACTGATGCCCCCGTCTGCTTCGGATCCGGCCCTGCGCTCCACTTGTCGTCGGTCGCTTGCGTCCGTGCATATCCGGTGTACTTCGAACGATACTTGGCAGGCTGCAAACACTTCAGTGTGTTGTGGTAAAGGTTCAAATCGACCGTCTATCTTGCTATTGCTTCGTGTTTCCGTCCATGCCGTCTGAATGACTCAGATGCTCCGTTCCAGTTACCCGTCAAGCACTCACAGAACGTCCCACTGCATGTTCCACGGCTGGTTCTGCTGCGAATAGTCCACGCCGTGCTTGTAGTTGCTCGTCAGCTCCTCCTGGTCCACGCCGCAGTGCGTCTGCCCGTCCCGCCCCAGGAACCATCCCAGCCCGTACGTCTTGTCGTCGTCGAGCTTGCGCGCCATCTCCGCGCTGCTGTACTTGGCCGTCCCCACAAAGTCGTACAGCATCTTGCTCTGGTGGATGAACGCCAGCACCGACGCGATGGTGTTGGGCTGCCGCGGCAGGAACGGGTGCCGCCGCCGGAAGAAGACGACGCACGCCGTCGCGCTCATGTACAGCAGGATGAACAAGGCCGCCCCCAGGGACACGTAAAAGGACGCCACCGTCTCCTGGCCCGCGTTGATGAGCCGGTCCTCGCCGCGGTCCTTGTCGCCGCGGGTGCCCTCCCGCAGAAAGACCTGCCCGTCGACGGTCGCCAGCCCCGTGACCAGGATCGTCAGGAACTCGGCCATGACGCTACCGAACCCGACGGCGAAGACGAGCACGTGGCCGTTGAACAGCGCCCGCAGCGGGAGGTAGCCGAACGGCAGCGCCGTGTAGTCCAGCATCAGCGTCCTCGCCGGCGCGTGCCGCCTCGACAGGAGGTAGAACGGCTCCATCATGCGCACCGCCGTCTCCGTCGCGTTCCACGACAGCTTCAGGCAGACGGCCATGGCCGTTATGACCCACGGCGCCTTGTCCGTGACGACGTCGGCCGGCGTGAACAGGAACGCCGGGATGAAGCCCGTAAACGCCAGCAGCCCGAGGATGAACGGTATCCACCCCGCCGGCCGCAGCATCAGGGGATGGGGGTTCTCGGAGAGGTGGGTGTCCCGGTACCTGTCCCTCTCCTGCGTAGAGACCGGGTTCTCGTCGTCGGGCGCCAGGGCCGAGTTTCGCAGCATGTATCGGTTATGTTTCAGTTTGTGGTGAATGTCCTTGTGCTTGGCCGTGTCCATGTCCTTGAAGTCCATCAGGATGTGGCTCACGACGGCCATCGAGGCCAGGCCGGCGATGCCCCGGACGTCCGCCAACAGCCCGGAGCGCCGCGACTGCAGCAGGCAGAACAGGGCGCAGCAGAGGACGGCGCATACGACCAGCGTCGCCGTCAGCAGCCGCGACCACGTCGCCGAGAAGTGCAGGAACTTTTCCGCGTTGGGGTTGTCCATGCGCGCCTGGCGGCCCGGGCTCAGCACCACCGACGCGGCCGCAAAGGTCGGCACCAGCGAGACGGCGAGCGTCGTCGCGACCGACGACAGGGCCACGGCGTAGTGGCCCAGCCTGAGCGCACGGAACGGGCGGAAGAAGTTGAAGCTCGTGACGTAGTCGACGTTGATGGACTCGGCCGCCAGCGCGCCGCCCTCCTTGGACAGCTGGTAGTAGGCCTCCAGGCGGCGGACCTCGAAGTCGGCAAACTGCCACAGCACGCCGTAGACGACGGCCGCCAGGGTCGGGGCGAACTTGACCACAAAGTAGAAGCCCGGGTCCACGTCCTCGGGCGACGTGAACTTTAGTATCGGGTCCTTGCTGTACCGCCGGTACAGAATCTCCTGCATGACGGCCAGGGCGACGGAGATGAGAATCAGCATGGTGAGGTAGGGCCACCGCATCGAGAACGGCTTCCAGTTGGGCTGCGGGTAAAAGACCCGCGTGACATGCTCCTTGACGGGAAACGTGGGCCGCCGCGCCCCCGAGTCGTACAGCATGTTGGATCCCTCCATGTTGCTGATGTCGGCGCCGGCGACCGGGTCTTCGAGGATCACCTCGATGACCTCGCCGCGTCGGTTGGCTTCCTCCTGTCCCACCTCTCGTATCGTCTCGGCCCGGGCGACCGGCTTGACCGACGACCGGCGCCGCGTGAACGACCTCGCCAGGCCTCGCGGGGCCGTCGTGGGCGATGACAGCAAGTCGGCGTCCCTGACCCGAACCCACGAATCTCGCCCATACCCCTGGCCCAGGCCGCCGGTCAGCGTTCCCTTTGCCTCCTGCTCCTGCAGTTTCTTGATAAACTCTACGTCGTGCGAGTCCATCGGCCCCAGCGCCGAGGTGACGTCAAACGCCACGGCTGCGACGGGCTCCTCCTCCGGGACCGCATCATACCGCGGCCCCGCTCCCATCGGCGCCGCTGAGCGCAGCAGCGACAGGCCGTACTCTTCTCCCTGTATGCTCGCGGGGGTCGCCGCATGCCTCAGCGAGGAGCCATAGCTCGAGCTGCGGCTGTCCCTGGAGAGCATTGGGGCGGGCATCTGTCCCGTGGGCCCAGACACGGGCGCATACCCCGTGGCACCAGAGTATGAGAACGTGCCGGGCCACGCCGTGAGGCCCGACGCATAAGAATGGCCGCGCTCCGAGGACGCAGGATGGCTGCGGAGGGACTCTGTCGAGACGATCGACTCGCGCCCACGCAGCCGCTGTGGATGTGCGGCGTGTGCGTCGTAGGGGCTGTACTCGACATCGCTAACGGCAGACACGTTGGAGCCAATATGACGGAGCGGCTGGCGAGACGGAGCGAGGCGCCAGGGCTCTCTGCCCGGATCGCTATGGTGCTCCATGGTCCAGGTGGCAGACCATGGCGAAGTCTGAGCGTCGCAGGCGTTTGCCGCAAGCGCGCGGTCGAGAGCGAGGGGCGGCTCGTGAGTGTCTGCGCGTCACGGCAGTTGCACCAGCACCCGGAGCGAGAGAAGACGACGAAACAATATCGCAAAAGAGAGCACGAGGGCGCGGAACGAGAGACTAGAGCGCAAAGACGACACGCTGAAGAGATGAGCAAGATGAGCCAGGGCAGGCATCCATGCTGAGCTATGCGCGGGCGGGTGGGTGGTGGTGGAGTTGGAGGTGGGATCGGATGGTAGGGCTGGCAGGGGCCGCTCCAGCGAACGCAGCGCACCCAATCCTGGCGCTCCGTTGACGGGCCGCTCAGCGGCAGCCGCCCAGCCGCATCAGGTAGCGCGGTTCAGTCGCGAAGACTGCAGCAAAAGGCAGTCGGTGGCGGCGCTGATTGGGTGGCCTCCAGTGCTGAGCACGTTGCCCGGCTGGCGTTGAAGCCGTGGCCTCAACTGGGGGTGGTGGCGGCCATCCAGCGGGCGCCCCTTTAAATAGCATCGCTTCTGGTGTCACGATGCGCCACGTTGCCTGGCCCGTATCCGCGGCGATCGGAGCAAGTACGCGTTTTTGAGTTGCGGATGGAATGGTCTCCGTCAAACCGAGAAGACTCTTGAGCTTCAGACAGTCAGCACCAGGAACTCGGCATCAACGACCTGAACATATATGCAAGTGTACGTATATCAGCCGTGTACTCTGCACAGCCCACGTAACATAAAACATACCCACCGGCTCCGTAGATATCAACGGGCCATCCAGACTCCATGAACCATCTATCCCAGCAATCGCTACAAACAATGACGCAGGCCGTACGCAAGGAGTTCTATATGAAGCCGGGTCTAGAACACCAGGCACACGGCCAGCATAGACATGGCCAGCACCGTCCACACGCCGCGCTCCACCGTCGACGCGGCTGACACCCGCCCGCAGCACGGCCGGTCATAGGTGACGTTGTTGACCCTCGCCGCCGCCTCGAAGACGGATCCCGGCGGCGACCCGTAGTTGTAGTAGTCGACGTTGAGGAAGTTGGGCGCGCGCCCCCAGTCGGAGCGGCAGTTGTTGGCCGCCAAGCCGAGGCTGCCGGTCCCGTTGGCCGCGTTCGTCTCGTTGAGCAGCGCCACGGCCGGCACGAGGATGCTGGCGCCAAAGACGTTGAACTGGACGTTGAGGTTGTGGTTCATCATGTACAGCCGGTCCCGGGCCGCCTCAGGCTTCAGGTCCGGCGGGCGCTGCACGGTGCAGGGAAAATTGCGGTCCTGTGGGTCGAACGGCGACTCCCACATCTGGGAGAACTGGTCAAGCAGCCAGGGGTACTTTTTCTGGTCGGCCATGTAGTCGAGGAACATGACGACGCGCTTGCCGCGGATGATCATGTCCTCGAGGGTCGGCCAGTCCGCGAGGGCCATGGGCAGGTAGGGCGCCTCGTACGTGTACTTGAGGATGCCCGTCTGCTCGATAAAGGGCGCGTAGAGCTCGGGCTTGGAGTAGTTGCCGTTGCCCAGCAGGATGGTGACGACGTCGTAGGGGTGCTGGTCCACCCACTCGCGCACCTTGGTCAGCCAGCCGGTGATGGGCCCGGCGTCGAGGAGGTCGCACGACGTGTGGCAAAAGTGCGGGACGGAGGCATTAGTGGGCCACTGGATCTGGGCCTGGAGGAGGCGGATGCCGTCGTCGAGCTGCGTCTTGACGGGGAGCTCCTGGTTGGAGCCCGAGTTCCCGGGCCGCACAAAGGGCGAGTTGTGGGCGGCCACGTTGGTGATGTTGCTGTATTTCCTCGTGCAGAACTCGATATAGTTGTTGCAGGGATGTGTGTTCTTGGGCGGCTGCGACGTCGATGTCTGGGTAAAGTTGGCGGCAGTGGTAAGGGTGCCCGAGGAGGTGGTGGTGCCCGAAGCCGTGGTCGAGCTGTTGGCGCCGGTGAGTGTGATTTTGGACATATATGACATGTACGGACCCGTCGGGGGGCCGGTCTGCTGTGTGATCTTGTCTGACCGCGTGCCGGTGACAAAGGTCAGCTCCGACGTGCCGGAGAAGGAGACGGACTGGGCCAGAGCCAGGGGGGCGAGCAGCCCGAGGGCGGCCAGAGAGCTGGAGAGCTTCATGACGGCTGTGACGGGCAGGGCTTGCGCCCGGCGGCAAGCTCAAGTAGAGCTGTCAGCCGGCCCTCAATTGATATGGCAGATCCAGCAGAACAATGACGGAGTCGTTGGTTGGGTGCAAACGCAGCAACGCAGCACGGCACACGGCCGGGATCTGGCGATCCCGCGTCCAAGCTCCAAGCTCTAGGCAGCGGCAGAAAAAGGCTCAAACGGGAGACCGCAGGCGGTTTCGTCGTGCTCTGGGCGTTGACGATATGCGTCGCCAGCCAAGCCGAGAGATACGGAAGGGTTAGGTGCAAAAGGTTGGCGCCCAGGAACGACGGCTTCTTTCGCGGACGTAACGGCGTGGATATCGATCGATGGTGCGAGTGTGGCTGGCGCCTCAGGGGCCCACCGCCTGAGGAGAGCTGTGCCCGAGGACGAGAGAGCGACCAGCTACTCGTAGGAAATAAGCTGCTAAGATGCAATGGCTGTGCGATCTGCGGCTGCGACGGGGCGGCAGTGGAGTACTGTGGAGTGATGCCGATGGACAGGGGATAGCTTCCTTGTCTCGTCCATCGTTGGGTGTTGTGGGCAGCACTGCCCGGCTCGGCAGGCCGAGGGTCGCCCATTCGCCGATGCGATGTTGCCTGGAGCGGCGAGCAGATTGTCTCTTCCAGGGACGCCCAAGACAGCATCGCCTTCAGGCATGGATCCCCGTCAGCGGCTGGCCCCCGACGACGCCTGGGACGACGCCTGGGAGAGCAAAGCCGGCATCTTGGCTAATGACGATGGGCGAAGCTTGGCCGCAAAGTCAATCGACGGTCCACAGCTGGTGGTAGCCTGGATCTCGATCAGTGCACGCGTAACCGTCTGTAGAGGCACGAAACGGCGCTGCCGCGCTGCGCCATCCATTGGCTGCGGCCGTGCTGGTGCCTCGTATTGCTCCGTGGTGTGGGAGAGTAAGCCGGCCGAATGGCGACTTGGGGTGATGGGTGAGGCGTCGCGTCGCCGCGATTGATAATTCTTGACGGTGATGAATCAGGATCCCAGGCTTGCCGCTAGCCGAGGGCCCGCAGTGGCTCTGATCATGGCCTGGAAGTGGGCCCAACAGAGCTTGCAGCGCTCCACTGGCCTGGGTAGCTCCCTAAGCCTGGAGCCCAATGACGACGGCACGACTCGCTCACCTCGCCTTGCAGCTCCCATCATCGTGTCAAGGCTAGCAGTCGACGCCGCGATCCCGAGGGCTGCGCGCCGCTGTCGACCCGAGGACCCGGCAACTCGAGGACACTGGAGTAGGAGAGCGTGCGCGACGACGCATCGCCATGGCAAACACGCGCCGCAACACGGCCATCGCGGCGTCCGTCTGCTACTTCATCACCCTCCCCTTCCTTGTCCTCGTCCTCATCGGCAACACGCACATCAACGCCACCGTCAACGACATCTACTTCTTCAAGCTCGACGTCTCGCAGATCATCCCCATCGCCGTCGCCAACTCCAACCTGCTCAACTCGGTCGCCCGCAGCCTCGGCCTCCATGATTTCTACCAGGTCGGCCTGTGGAACTTTTGCGAAGGCTACAACGATGAGTGCGTCTCCGTCCCCGCGTGCTCGTGCTCGCATGTCGTGTAGTTGCTGACCATCTGCAGGGGCGTGACCTTTTGCTCCGCGCCGGAGCAGTTCTACTGGTTCGACCCCGTCGCGATCCTCGTCAGCGAGCTGCTCGCCGGCGCCAAGATCGCGCTGCCCTCGCAGGTCGTCACCGTCCTGACGCTGCTGCGCATCGGCTCGCAGGTCATGTACGGCTGCTTCATGGCCGGCACCGTCGTCAACTTCGTGCTGCTGCTGGCCTCGCCGCTCGTCATCCGCACCCGCTGGTTCACGCTGCTCGTCGGCACCGTCGCCCTCGGCTCGGGCGCCGTGCTCACCGTGGCCGCCGTCATCGCCACCGTCATCAGCGTCGCCGCCAAGATTGCCCTCACCGCCCAGGACCAGCTCAACATCCGCGCCGAGATTGGCGTCAAGATGTTCGTCTTCATGTGGATCGGCGCGCTGCTGACGGACCTCGCGTTCCTGCTGCATTCCGCCATGGCGTGCTGCTGCAAGCCGAGCCGCGCCCCGAGGGAGAGCGAGGTTAGGAGCAGCTCCGAGGAGAAGCCGGGCAGGGTCGCCTTGCCCAGCTTTGCTCGCCGGAGGCGGGGAGCGGCGTCGAGTTGAGGCGTGGGCCGGCGTGGGCTGTGTACTTGGATAGATGCTGGGCGTACCGGACAAGACTTGTAGATTTCATCAAGACATATGGGAGAGCTGGAGGCGACGGCTGCTGGACTTTCAGGAGGCATGTTGAACAACTGGCATGGTAGAATGGCAATGGCATTGCATCAATGACAATAGACGGGACAATTCCATTTGAATCACATGTATTTCACATCACGGTATCGTCAGGGCGTTGTGTCAATCCCATTTCATTCAAGCAACGCCCGCCCAAAGGTATATCCGCCATGACTGTAAACCACCAGGGTATCTTCAATTTTCAACTCCAGTCCGAAATCAAGTCATCAACCGTCGCTGTCCAAACTCAATGGCAATTCAACTCCAATCGGCTTCAAAACAATGAGAAAAACGCCAAATCAACTCCATTGACCATCACCATCACTCCCCCTCCACCGCAGCCATGGTCATGTTGACCTTGCCGCCCAAGCTCCCACATTTGCGTGCCGCGAGGCAGTAGTTGATGGCCATGGCCATGGCCTTTTGCTGGTTGTGGTGCACCTTGTCCATGGTCAACCAGTTGGGGTACGTCTCGTCGGTGAGCGCGTCCCAGAACTCGTGGTAGAGGCTGCGCCACGCGGGCCAGTTCATCTTCATGATGGACTCATCGGGCCAGATGACGTCCCCGGTGTGCTGCGAGACGATCCACTCCGTGTTCCACACCTTGGAGGCGCGGTGCGTCTGGTGCGCGCGCAGCTCCCTGAGCTGGTCTTTGATCATCGCGCCGACGTGGTTCTTGTTGGACCAGTGGCCGTGGAAGGGGAAGTTCTCGTCTGAGACGAAGCCCTCCTTGCCGCCGGGGAAGCCGCCGAGCGTGAGCCACGGCTCTTTGATATGTACGAGCACCGCCGTGGTGCCGTTGGCGATGAAGCGCTCGAGTGGCCACATTGTGAGGTCCTCGCCGTCAGGCACGCTGACGCGGTGCTTGAGCAGCTTCAGGAGCTCGTAGAGTTCAGCCGTTTCGGACTTGTCCAGCCTGTGGAAATGGTGGTCTGCATTGCGGGCATCCTCGTGGACGTCAAAGATGATGAGCTCGCCGGGGTAGTCGGCGGTGAATTTGTTGACAATGTCAATCATCTCGTGGAGGCCGGCGCCGAACATGCCCTGCCACCCCAGGCCCTTGACCTTGGACGCGTGGCTCTCGCGGAAGTGTTTGTGCCACTTGGTGGCACGCACGTCGAGGACGCGGATGCCACCGTTGCCAAGTTGATTGTAGAGGTCATCATCTTGAGTGAGCGTGTTGCTGGTGCAGCCGGCCCCGATGGGTGCGATCCCCTTCCACATGCCGGCGTGGTGGGAGCGCGGCAGAGAGAGCTCGCGGAGGGGGATGTGACCAACGTCGGGGAGGGTGTCTTGCATCCAGTTTATAGGAGGGTCGTTGGAGATGAAGTGTCCCTCTGTGCCGGCGAGGATGAAGCCGACACCGCCAGGCATGCGGAGGAAGCCCAGCTCATGCTGGCTCCCCTTGCGGTTGTTCATGGTCTCGAGCTCCCCCTTGAAGGTGACCCAGACCTTGTGGGGGTAGCCCTTGCGGTACTGCACCTGGAAGGACATTGGTTTGGATGTGCCCTCGAGGTGGTAGTCTACCTCGGCGGCCGAGTCTTCGTTGAAGAAACCATTCCGTCGCTGGGCGAGCAGTTGGAAGGACTCGCCGGGGTTGATGTGCTCGGGCCACACCCAGCCCAAGACTTGGTAGAAATGGCTGTGGCCCCTTACCCAGCGGTAAGGGGTGGCATTGATGACGCCGATGTAGGTGTCTTCGTCATGTAGGGGGCCCTTGTTGGCACGAGGCTCAGCAGGACCGGCGGCGCCCAGAAGGGAGAGGGCCGAGATGGCCACGCCGATGAGAGACGATAGACGGACCATTGTAGTCTTTGTATGTGTTTGTATGTGTGTTTGTATTGTGGTTTGTGTGGTTTGTGTGGTTTGTATGTGTTTGTATGTGTACTTGTGTACTTTTGTACTTGTGTACTTGTGTGTATTTGTTTGTGATTGTGATTTGTGGTTTGGTTTGTTTGTGGTTTGTTTGTGGTTTGGTTTGTGGTTTGTATGTGTGTGTGTTTGTGGTATGCGTGGTGGAAAAGCAGAGCGAGGACAGGACCGGGCCTGGACGACCTTTTATGCCACAGAAGAGGCCAACTAATCTGTGCAATCAGCCCGACTGACAGAAATTATACCTCCGGAAAGGAACCTTCAAGAAACCCACGAACTGAAGCGAGTGGGCGAACTCTGAGTGCCACGGACGGAGCCGTCGTGCAGAAACTTGCACGTCGGAGGCGTCCAGTCGCCAGCGTACGTCCCCAGCTCGCTAACCAACCACACAGCTGAGCGGGATATGGTAAACCTTCGCGGCTTCAAAGCTTCCTACGAGCGGGCGGGCCTCGACGGGCGTCGGATGCATAGCCTTTGCCCATCCGGGTGGTCGTGCTGCAGCCACAGAATCAACTTTAGGGCCTTCTGGAGGAAATGCCTCGATGCGTTCTAGAGGCTGTGCAGTCATAACAAGTGCTGTGCTGCGGAAGAAAGCCGGAATCATGAGAGGCCATGTGCTGCGAAAAGGGGGAGAGTCTGACAGGTTCCATATCATAGAAGAATACGTAAGATCCGGGCATGTCTCTGGATATCCAACGCCACGAAGGCTCTCCACCTGGAATACATATTGCTATAGTATCCCGTGGTGTCTCGCGCGCGTCTGTGAGTCCAGCTCAGACCCGAGCTTTAGACTTCCTTTGCTGTCGCGTTCGCACCCTTTCGTGTCAGTCCCGACATACAAACACGCGCCCTACAAGATACAGCCACGCAGCTCTGCCGCAGACTCGCAGGACAAATCGACGCATAGACCATCTCAAACCTTAAGCCTATTTGGCTGCGTCTGTTCGGCTTCGTGGCGGAAAAGCATGCAGCGGTGCCTCGAAACCTAAGCTGAGCTCTGGACAGCCCGACGCTGCAAGTGGGCAATGCAGGGACCAAAGATTCGCAGGGCCAATTACCATTTTAACCTTGGCTAAAGGAAGCTGGGATCGTCCTGGACGGTTTGCGCACTGTGGAGTGATCTGTGACATCGACTCTGGTGGTCTCTGGTCTCGGGTCCCCCGATCTCAGCTGGAGGCTCGTCGCATCGGCGCTTCCATGCCAGCTGAACCTCGAGCCGGCCAAGCAAAAGGCACAGCGCCGGATCGTAGCAATAATCGTCGTATTGTCCGTGTCTTCATGTCATCACGTCATGGCCATGATGCATAACTTGCTAATCGTCCCCGTGTATCTAGTCCCAGCACCAATTGTTTATGTTGCCCTCGTAGCCCTGATTCCTGCTCTGCTGGGATCCCTTCCCGGCAGCTCTGGGACACAAGGTCAAGCATGCGCCAGAACGCCCGTCATGAGATCCTCGTCCTCGATCTGAGCCTCGAAGCCAACGGCTGCGTCCGCCTCCCTCTCCATTTCTGCCCGTCTCTGCTCTCGGCAAAGATGCCGTGCGTAGTCCTTGCTGCCAGTCAGCCGTTCGTTCGTGTGGCGGTACTGCTGGCTCAGTGCTTCGATGCTGTGATGGCTGCGTGCCACCTCCGCCGCGAATTCCGTCTCCGACATGGAGCCCTGGTTGTCTCTGAAGGCGAGATAGCTCTCGCCTTCCCCTTGTCCCGCCTGGATCTCTCCATTCAGCATGCCGGATTCAATCATTTCCCGCACCAGGGCGATGGTGGTCTGCTCGTCGGCTAACGGCTCTCCCGTCTCAGCGTTCAAGGTTACCCTTCGCAACTCGGCAATGGAGACCCGCTGATATATCCGCCGCAGGTTGATGATTTGCCATTTCTGGTACGCTATCACGACCTCGGTCACGAGCGACGCATTGCCGTCATCCTCCCACACCTGGCGGTTCGTCTCGACCTCGTCCTTCAGCTCGACCGTCTTATCCGTGCTGAACAGGTTGGCAACTGCGGAGTATGGTGCGCTCAAGGCTTGGTAGCTGCCCATGGTCGCGGGGTTGGTGTATGGCGGGAGGCTGGGGGCCTTTCCCTGGTGCATGAGCCCCACCAGTACCCATTTCCTGTGGGCTTCCGTCATGATCCTGCTCACGCCCCTTTCCTTTGAGGGGTGCGTGATGACTTGCTCCAGCGCTGCACGAGCCTTGGACCAGTCTCGTCTCGAAATGTAGATTAAGCCGCGGAGAAGGTTGTACTCCAGGATCGACGCGCTCCTGAGCTGATCCGACAGTCCAGTGCTTGCTGGCATGAACGCCCACGGTGGAGTATCCGGGTCGCACAGAGGCCTCGCTTCCTTGGAACCAGACACGTTGGGGTAGAAAAGGATGTCGGCGTCGAGAGCTTTCAGAGCCGGCTCCACGCTGTTAGCTGTGTAGGCGAGTCTGGCCAAGACGAGATGTGCCGGCGTGAACATCGAGCCGCTGGGGTCGAGACGCAGAATCGCCGTGGCAATCAGCTCGGTCGCGACCAGAGGCTGCCGGAGGTCAGCAGAGAGCGGGGACTGGGGTCTATTGCATGGGCCTATTCACCGAAAATAGGTGGCCGGCTCCAATCTTCTCGAGCAGTGACAAGAAAACCGTCACCACATACCGCACCTGACAGGGATCGAACTTGACCAGAAACTCTATCGTCTTGTCGAGTACATCACTGTGCTGGGCGGATTCGGCGTCGTTGACGTTGAGGACCATGTCGAGGATTGTGAGGTATCCGATCGAGTTGGTAGCTGGATTCAGCACCTACGCATCATGAGCGAATGTATTCCATCGAGGGCGGTCGGGAGACATTACCTTGAGGATCGCGACCGGCATGCTGAAGACCGCTATTCTCTCCTCCGGCGACAGCTTGTTCAACGCAGAGAGGTACTGCCTGATGGAAGCATCGTACTGTTTGGTAGATCTGGCTGTCCCTGAAGCTGGAGGAAAGCTCCCGAAGATGACTGTGGCTTGATCCATCGTCGGCTACCAAGGTATCCAGGTCGACTCGAGCTCACGGGTCGCTTGGAGCGTCGGTGGTTGGTCGTTCGCGCCGTGGAGGTCCGATATCCCGTCTATCGTGGTCCCGCCACCTTCATACTCGGCGGAAACGTCGTCCCTTTGATTCTGCTGCGAAGCATGCGTGGGAATGCTCGAAATGCAGAAAACAAAGGCAGCTGTTGAGGAGGTGCTTGGGAGGCAGTTGAGAGAGCTCGTGTTGAAGCTCGGGATGTAGTGGGGGTGGGGATGATGACGAGACAAGCCGACGTTGAGCCGGCGATAAGTGACACCGATCTGATAAGGAATGCCCCGCCAAATCGATCGCGGGGTCCTGGACTTGACCTCATCGCAAAATTATTGGACGAACTTGCCCCTAAAAGCCGAGCCTGCGCCTGAGATATATGCGAGCAAAAGACAGTTGGGAGACTATCTGAGCTCTGAACCACAGAGCCGAGAACGCTTCTCCCCTTGGGACATTTTGCCGCTTACGGGAACAACAAACGCGAGGTATGCGCTGCAGATGGACGCCTCCCGTCTTGTCTACAGCCTGCTTACACGGTTTCAGTTACAGAACCACCACGACATGACTCTGGGTCCTTTTGAGCTGCCCGCGGCGGCGGACTTTCACGTTCATCTCCGCGATGGTCCCATGTCCGCCGCCGTGGTGCCAACCATTCGCCGCGGAGGCGTCAACATCGCCTACGTGATGCCCAACCTCGTCCCGCCAGTCACCACTGTATCCCAGGCTCTGGATTACAAGAAACGGCTGGAGGCCTTGGACCCTTCTGTCACGTATCTGATGACTCTGTACCTCCACGAGTCCATCACCCCAGAGGTCGTCCGCGCGGCCAAGAAGGCCGGCATCAGTGGCATCAAGAGCTATCCCGCCGGCGTCACGACAAACTCGTCGTCCGGCGTGCTGTCATACGAGCCATTCTACTCCGTCTTCGCGGCCATGGAAGAATGCGGCCTGGTTCTCAACCTGCACGGCGAAATCCCGAGCGACCAGAAGCAGGGCATCACAATCTTGAACGCCGAGAGCAAGTTCCTGCCCACGCTAAAGTCGCTTCATTCCAAGTTTCCGAAGCTTAAGATCGTCCTGGAGCACTGCTCGACAAAGGATGCGGTCGAAGCCGTCAAGGCCTGCGGGGATACCGTTGTGGGGACGCTGACCTGCCACCACCTGTTCCTCACGGTTGATGACTGGGCCGGCGAAGTGGTGAGTACTTCCTGGTTTTGATCCAAAGGGCATACTGACATGCGCTTCAGTTTTCATTCTGCAAGCCAGTCGCCAAGGTAAGCCGAGCGGCCTTTCACCAAGATGTATAGGAAACCATATTAACGAGATACAAGACCCCCGAGGACCGTACCGCCCTCCTGCAAGCCCTCGTGGCCAGCAAAGGCAAATTCTTCCTCGGCACCGACAGCGCGCCTCACGACATCAGCGCAAAGAAGGGCAAGGGCAAGACAGCTGCGGGCGTCTTCACCCAGCCGTACGCCTGCCAGTTGATCATGAACGCCCTAGAAGAAGGCATCGAGCGGGGTGAGATTAAGGAGTCAGACGTCACCCAGGAGCTGCTCGAGGGGTTCCTCGGCGGCTACGGCAGGGCGTTTTATGGCATCGAGGACACGTCGGGCCAAAGGATCCGGCTCTCCAAGGGCCAGGAGGTCGTCTCCGGGAACATTGTCGGCGAGGGCATGGAGGTTGTCCCCTTCCGGAGTGGCCAACAGACCTGGACGGTTGAGTGGATCTAACATGTGCCATGGCGTTGTATCTGGATACCATAACCACGAAAAATACACAATCTACTCATCCCTATATGCCGTCTGATACAGTTTCACTCGTTCCCGGCTTGCAGACATCCATCTTTACCAGTCAACCTTTGCTGGCAAACGTCTGGTCAGCATGCTTCGGGCTATCATGGCCGTAAACCCGACTTCCCCCTGTACAAAATCCGGAGTCGGCTGGCGTCCTGCCAGCAGGTGTGCCAATTGGTCCCCATTTAAACGGGACAAGATCCCTTCCTATGGACGAGGGCCGGCCGTTATCTAGCCCGTAGGCAGCATCCGCTCGAGTGAAGGTGACGCCATCCCGGGCTGTCCATTCGCTTACTGCCAAACTCCCGCGGTGCCTCTGCCGTCTTCCTCTCCCGCCACGGCGGTCTCTTTGGCGCCACATCCAGCAAGCCCCCCATCTCGTTGCATCCTCTGGCGCAAGCCTCGAGCGGCGACGGCGGCAGCGCCCGGCGCGGACCCGCCTCCTCCTGGCGCTTCCTCCACCAGCTCGGCAGCCCCTGGAAGAGCCCGAGCGAGCGCTGCGTCTGCTCATCCGCCGGCATCTCGTGCTTGAACTTGCAGCCCTGCTGGGTGAAGGCGCAGATGCCCTCGTGGATCCATTTGTCGTAGTCTCTGGAATACGCTGTTGCTGACAAAGCCAGCATGAGTGGATCAGCCTAGGGGTCATTAAATTATAAGGAGGAAATTAAGGGGTCTTATATACTAATCCCTCAGATTACTATAATCCTTAGATTATTACGATCCCTCGGATCACTATAATCCTTAGATTATTACGATCCCTCGGATCACTATAATCCTTAGATCGTACTTCGTAGCGATCCCTCGGATCACACCGATCTATCGTTTCATCGGCCCATCGTTCCGACCATTGTTCCGTGCCGCCTGCATTAGCGCCTGCACAGCCTAGTTCCCTCCCGTCTTTTCTCGTACTCGTACACACCCCTAATGCCAAACCGGGTATCCTGGTCATACGAGGACGCAGGCTGCCGGTCTATTGACAAAATCGGGACGGTCATAGAAGGGTGTCGCGGAAGAGTCCCAATTACGAGTTAGGTACGCCTTGGATAACTCCGAGCTTGTCATTGTTGCGTGATGCATCTCTTAAGCGCGGACCGCTGAGCATAAGCTGTTTCAACATTTAATTCGGCGAGCTGGGTGCCAATCCGTGCTGAGGGCTTATTCCTCCAATGCAAAGAATGTTGATATCTAACACGTTAAGAAGTGCTTGAGGTTTCCTTGCTCGTACCATGAGGCTATGAATGGCTGGATGACATGGATTCGCCCCTAGGCAAGCGACGAGCAAGGTATACGTAATTGATACCCGTGGATTCATAAGCCGGTTGATACCATGTGAAGAAAACATGGAAAAGACATGGGATGCAAGGCCGACCTGCGCACATGCCATATCTATCTCAATACTGGGAATCCCACGCGGTCCCGCAGGGGGAGATTGGGTAAGTGAACAGTCGCGGTGAGGCGGCGGCGCCAAAAACAGAACAAACGAATTCCTCCTGTCCTTATTGCATTATTGGAATACTCAGCCATAGTGCGGGATCTTCCAGAGGAAAAAGACAACGCCCGACATTCATACAACCAACCATACACCTCAAATAGTAACATAACAGGATCATATACTTCGCACAGTATGTCACTTACCAGGCCGATTTTGGATCGCGTGTATCGTTCAATTTGATGCTGAGAACGCGAAAACTACTGGGAGTTCAAGCTCTGATCTGTCTCGTGTGGACGAGTGTTAGGCTCGGTATCATCGCCCTCTCTCTGGATAAGATTGGGCTGGTCGAATTAGCTTCCTCTTCTCTATCTAGAGAGCAAGGTCTCACTTACCAACGTCTGGTTAAGGTGATGTATCATTTTGTAGTGTCGATTTAAACTGCCTCTTAGTAACCTTTTGCCACAGATCTCACAGGGCTACTTATATTAGCCTGGCGTTCATATAGAAAGCAACGTTTAACTTACAAACCGCCTTTTATCAACATGGCTAGACATAGGGCGTTTATAATTCGAAAGACCCCGAATGCTGTGATCGCAGATGCTGCAGCGCTGTTTGTTTCAGTCTCAGTCTCTGCACAAAGGAGAAAGACTTGACTTACATATTAATATAGAGAATCATGATGCTCATACTGATGCTGTCTTAGTGCTTTAAGAGTTGTAAATTAGTGCGAATAAAATCGACAACGCTAGGTATATTAGCTAATTATTCTTTTTGTAGCATATTGCAAACTCTCACGTATGTTTATTGATTATAGCACTGATATTCGTGCCCACGTAAAGATTTGAGACTACTATAAGTCTTTACACAGGATTTATAAGGCTAATTACATTAGCTTGATGTTAATTTGGAGAAAACAATATTTAGACATATAAATAGTTTATAAGGGCATACTTTAGTATGCCTATCCAAGGCCCATTTTATATTGAACTCTTAAGCACAGGTCGTGCAGGATTTCGAATTAGAATATACCTTGAGATGGCTATTACGTTATTTCTCTTTGTGAATGATAGTGCAGGAGACCTAGTGAGGACCTCAAACTTACAAGATTTTCCGTCTTCTTATCTTTGACGCAGTTACCGACTTGAGGTTTATCCAGTAACATTTCGGCAGGTAGTGCCGTATTTTCATGCCGGTCTTATGATTCAGTAGTGTGAGGACTCTATCGGGCTCCCTGGTAGGGAGATTGGGCTAGTCCGCAGGGACTGCTATTACTAGTAAATACGGAAGGTGACCTTCGTCGTGACTCATCCTCCGCGGCGACTCCTTGTGGTGGAGGCAGTCTGTGGCTCTCGTCTTGCTCCTCTAGCGCTCGGCGGCGCCTATTGGCAACTTGAGATTCGTCGCAGAAGGACGAGAAAGACTCGGTAGGCGGTTGCCTCGGCTGTGGCTGTGAGACTGGCGAAAAGATGCATTCCCGGTTCAAGCGTGCACAGGTCTGGCACTTGACGCCTGGCGTATTCTGGTAGCCACTGCACTGGATCTGGAGAGACGAGTTAGCGATGACGCCTTGTGATAGCTCTGTGACAGCGCAGAAGGGCAAAACCACCTTTCGTTTCCGACAATTTTGGCAGGCAATGGAAGTTCGCTGATGGAGGGTAGCTTGAGCTACGCCCGGCGCATTACCAGCTGCCTGCGCATACTCTTGGTACGCGCCTTGGAAATGAGGTCCGCTAGATGTAAAGGAGTTGAGTTCGATGATAGATGTGACTTTCAAGGGATTTCGAGAGCATTTATATCATTACTCCCTACCCTTGTTGCAGCCTTGTGGCATTACTTGTGCTTGACCACCCAGCGCACGTCCGTACACATTCAATTCCATGCCATCCGCCCCTGGCGGCACAGCCTTCTTACCCCCGCACAACGGACTCCTTCCTATTAGCTGCTGGCCTGCTAAGATCTGCGAGATTTTAGGCGGGATGGATGTGAGAGGTTACTGCAACAGGGGTGTAAATCTAGCGGACGCAGGTGTGCAAACATTAGATGCAAATGCAGCAGAATAATCCCTGCCGTTGAGCTGATCCATGTGACGCGATGTTTTCAGCTAAGGCAGGAAATTGTGATTATACATTCGGCACTCAATAGACTACAAAGGTTCTATCGCCTTACCGGCCCCGGCGGGGTGCGCCGTTGCTCCCGTCTGTCCAGCTTGGAGCCGGTCGTCTTTGGCGGATGTTGGGCACTTTAACGCTTGGGGAGGACTCAGGCAAATTTAGTTCTGCGTAAGGAAGCAGGCCGGGGGCAAGAAGTGTCAATTTATCTATGACCGTTCCTCTAGAAACTGCCGCAATGCGTCGTTGGACGCAACCCCCAGCGCCGGGTCGTTCAGTGCTTGCATGTAATGAGCCTGGTCTGCTGCCGGTATGTGCCCAATCGATCCTGCACCCTGCTTGTTACCAAAATACGACTCCGAGAACACGCTGGTCGAGTCGTACTGCAACGCAGAGACAGATCCATCTTCGAGAGACTGGGGACGGTGTGCTACCGCTGTGGATGTGCGCGGGTCGACGTCGAATGCTTGCATGCAATGAACTTGAGCTGCTGTCGGCCCGTGCCTTGTTGAAGCCGCACCTTGCTTGTTAAGGCATCGCGACTCTGAATGCAAGTCGGCCGAGTTGTGTTGCGGTGTAGGAACAGCTTCTTGATCAAGGGGCTGGCGTGGGTATGTTACCACAGTTGACGTATGCGCGTGACTATGTTGTGATGCTGTGGAAGCTACCTCACTCAAAAGCCGCTGGACGTTCTTGTGTCTTGGGGGGCACCAGATTTCTCTCTGCTCGGTAGGGCTACAAAATCAGCTCACGAGCAAGTTAGATATGAACTGATACTTACGTGCTGAAGCAGTCGAAGTCGAAAGTTGATAGTCTAAGCCGTCCTTCCATCTAGCGAGCCGAACCGCGGTCATGGCATGAGCGTACTTGAGAGTATGGAGGAATCTGGTGACTGTCGCAAACGAGTAAAAGAATCTTTCTCTTCTCCCGAAGCGTTTTAAGCTGACTGCGCACGTTTTCACCCATATCATCTCCGTAGTGGAGAAATGCAGGCTCACTTCCGGACTCCCAAAAGCCTTGGTGTAAATTGGGGATCATTGACGGCCTCTTCAATAAGCCGCATGGAGTCGCTTCGAATAATTTTCGCAAATATCTTGTCTCCCCAAACCAGAATGGTCTCAGCATCGTTCAAGCGTTCAGCTTGACTTTCGGTTTCTACTAAATACGCAACGACCTCGACTTCCACTACAGGCCTGTCATCATCTTTCGATGTGGCCTAAATACCGGTTGTAAGACTTATAAGACAAGCATCTTGTAGTATACTTACAGAACCTCGGATCAATTTCCACAGACGCCCTTCACGCTGGTATATGGAAGGCATCTCTGGCTGTTTGAAACGGTTGAGCAGGTAGAGGTGAGATTGTCCTCGATTGCGGAAAAAGCATTATCTTAAATCAAGAGTACGTCTATTTGCACACACACGTATGTCTAGTTGCACACACAGACCCATTTTAAAGATACGTACCGCCGCCAGCCCGCCCCACCCACTTGT